>JAVLSZ010000040.1:945000-1002500 GCA_032313775.1 Urocyon cinereoargenteus
GCTAACCCTAACCCGAACCCTAACCCTAACCCGAACCCGAACCCGAACCCTAACCCTAACCCTAACCCGAACACTAACCCTAACCATAACCCTAACCCGAACCCTAACCCTAACCCTAACCCTAACCCTAACCCTAACCCTAACCCGAATCCTAACTCTAACCAGAACCCTAACCCTAACCCGAACCCGAACCCGAACCCGAACCCTAACCCGAACCCTAACCCTCACCCTAAACCGAACCCTAAACCTAACCCTAACCCTAACCCGAAACCGAACCCTAACTCTAACCCGAACCCTATCCCTTACCCTAACCCAAACCCTAACCCTAACCCTAAACCTAACCCGAACCCTAACCCGAACCCTAACCCGATCCCTAACCCGAACCCTAACCCTAACCCTAACCCGAACCCTAACACTAACCCTAACACTAACCCTAACCCGAACCCTAACCCTAACCCTAACCCGAACCCTAAACCTAACCATAACCCTAACCCGAACCCTAAAACTAACCCCTAACCCTAACCCTAACCCTAACCCGAACCCGAACCCTAACCCTAACACTAACCCCTAACCCTAACCCTAACCCGAACCCTAACCCGAACACTAACCCTAACCCTAAACCTAACCCGAACCCGAACCCGAAACCTAACCCGAACCTTACCCCTAACCCTAATCCGAACCCTAAACCTAACCCTAACCCTAACCCTAACCCATACCCGAACCCTAACCCTAACTCTATCCCGAACCCGAACCCTAACCCTAACGCGAACCCTAACCCTAACCCGAACCCTAACCCTAACCTGAAACCTAACCCTAACCCTAAACCGACCCCTAACACGACCCTAACACGTACCCTAACCCTAACCCTAATCCTAACCCTAACCCGAACCCTAACCCTAACCCTAACCCTAACCCGAATCCTAACCCTAACCCGAACCCTAACCCTAACCCTAACCCGAACCCTAACCCTAAACCTAACCCGAACCCTAACCCTAACCCTAACCCGAACCCTAACCCTAACCCGAACCCTAACCCTAACCCTAACCCTAACCCGAACCATAACCCTAACCCTAACCCTAACCCGAACCCCAACCCTAACCCGAACCCTAACCATAACCCGAACCCTAACCCTAACCCGAACCCGAACGCTAACCCTAACCCTAACCCTAACACTAACCGTAACCATAAGCCTAACCCGAACCCTAACCCTAACCCTAATCCTAACCCTACCCGAATCCTAACTCTAACCCGAACCCTAACCCGAACCCTAAACCGAACCCTAAACCTAACCCGAACCCTAACCCTAACCCTAACCCGAACACTAACCCGAACCCTAACCCTAACCGTAACCCGAAACCTAACCCTAACCCTAACCCGAACCCTAACCCTAAACCGAACCCTAATCCGAACCCTAACCCTAAACCTAACCCTAACCCTAACCCGAACCCTAACCCTAAGCCTAACCCGAACCCAAACCCTAACCCTAAACGGAACCCTAACCCTAACCCTAACCCGAACACGAACCCTAAACCTAACCCTAACCGGAATCCTAACCCTAACCTTAACCCTAACCCGAAACATAACCCTAAACCGAACCCTAACCCTAACCCTAACCCTAACCCTACCCCGAACCCTACCCCGAACCCTAACCCGAACCCTAACCCTAAACCTAACCCGAATCCTAACCCTAACCCTAACCCGAACCCGAACTCTAACCCGAACGCTAACCCTAACCCTAATACGAACCCTAACCCTAACCCTAACCCGAACCCTGACCCTAACCCAACCCTTACCCGAACCCTAACCCTAACCCTAACCCGAACCCTAACCCTAAACCTAACCCTAACCCGAACCCTAACCCTAACCCTAACCCTAACCCTAACCCTAACCCTAACTCGATCCCTAACCCTAACCCTAACCCGAACCCTAACTCTAACCCTAACCCTAACCCAAACGGTAACACTAACCCTAACCCCTAACCCTAACCCTAAACCTAAACCTAACCCGAACCCTAAACCTAACCCTATCCCTAACCCTAACCCGAACCCGAACCCTAACCCGAACCCTACCCCTAACACTAATCCGAACCCTAACCCTAACCATAACCCTAATCCTAACCCGAACCCGAACCCTAACCCTAACCCGAACCCTAACCCTTACCCTAACCGTAACCCTAACCCGAACCCTAACCCGAACCCTAACCCTAACCCTAACCCAAAACCAAACCCTAACCCTAACCCTAACCCGAACCCAAACCCTAACCTTAACCGGAACCCTAAACCTAACCCTAACCCGAACCCTAACACTAAACCTAACCCGAACCCTAACCCTAACCCGAACCCGAACCCTAACCCTAAACCTAACCCGAACACTAACCCTAACCCTCACCCGAACCTTAACCCTAACCTGAATCCTAAACCGATCCCTAACCCGAACCCTAACCCTAACCCTAACCCTAACCCGAACCCTAACCCTAAACCTAACTCTAACCCTAAACCTAACCCTCACCCGAACCTTAACCCTAACCTGAACCCTAAACCGATCCCTAACCCGAAACCTAAACCTAACCCTAAACCTAACCCTAACCCGAAACCTAACCCTCACCCGAACCCTAACCCTAACCCTAACCCTAACCCGAAACCTAACCCGAACCCTAACCCGAACCCTAAGCTAACCCTAACCCGAACCCTAACCCTAAACCTATTCCGAAACCTAACCCGAACCCTAACCCTAACCCGAACCCGAACACTAAACCTAACCCTAACCCTAACCCGAACAGTAACCCTAACCCTAACCCTAACCCGAACCCTAACACTAACCTTAACCAGAACCCTAACATTAACCCTAACCCGAACCCGAACCATAACCCCTTACCCGAATCCTAACCCTAACCCGAACCCTAACCCCTTACCCGAATCCTAACCCTAACCCGAAACCTAACCCGAAACCTAAACCTAACCCGAACCCTAACCCTAACCCTAACCCGAACCCTAAACCTAACCCTAACCCGAACCCTAACCCTAACCCTAACCCGAACCCTAAAACGAACCCTAACCCTAACCCTAACCCGAACCCTAACCCTAACCCTAACCCGAACCCTAACCTGAACCCTAACCCTAACCCTAACCCGAACCCTAAACCTAATCCTAACCCGAACCTGAAACCTAAACCGAACCCTAACCCTAACCCTAATCCGAAACCTAACCCTAACCCTAACCCTAACCCTAACCCGAACCCGAAACCTAACCCGAACCCGAACCCTAAACCTAACCCTAACCCTAACCCTAACCCGAACCCTAACCCTAACCCTAACCCTAACCCGAACCTTAACCTGAACCCTAACCCGAACCCGAACCCTAACCCTAACCCTTACCCTAACCCTAACCCGAACCCTAACCCTAACCCTAACCGAAACCTAATCCGAACCCTAACCCTAACCCTAACCCTAACACTAACCCCTAACCCTAACCCGAAACCTAATCCTAACCCTAACCCGAACCCGAACCCTAACACCTAACCCGAACTCAAACCCTAAATCTAACCCTAACCCTAACCCGAAACCGAACCTTAACCCTAACCCGAACCCTAACCCTAACCCTAACCCGAACCCTAAACCTAACATGAACCCTAACCCTAACGCTAACCCTAACCCGAACCGTAACCCTAACCCCTAACCCGAACCCTAACCCTAACCCGAACCCTAACCCTAACCCGAACCCTAACCCTAACCCTAAACCTAACCCGAAACCTAACCCTAACCCGAACCCTAACCCGAACCCTAACCCTAACACTAACCCGAACCCTAACCCGAACCCTAAACTGAACCCTAACCCTAACCCTAACCCAAACCCTAACCCTAACCCTACCCCTAACCCTAACCCTAACCCAAACCCTAACCCGAACCCTAACCCTAACCCTAACCCGAACCCGAACCCGAACCCTAACCCGAAACCTAACCCGAACCCTAACCCGAACCGTAACCCGAACCCTAACCCTAACCCTATTCCGAAACCTAACCCAAACCCTAAGCCTAACACGAACCCGAACACTAACCCTAACCCTAACCCGAACCCGAACACTAACCCTAACACTAACCCTAACACCAATCCAAACCCGAACCCTAACCCGAACCCTAACCCGAACCCTAACCCTAACCCGAACCCTAACCCGAACCCTAACCCGATCCCTAACCCTAACCCTAACCCTAACCCTAACCCGAACGCTAACCCTAACCCTAAACCTAACCCGAACCCTAACCCTAACCCTACCCGAACCCTAACCCTAACCATAACCCTAACCCGAACCTAACCCTAACCCCTAACCCTAACCCTAACCCTAACCCGAACACAAACCCTAACCCTAACCCTAACCCGAACCCGAAACCTAACCCGAACCTTACCCCTAACCCTATTCCGAAACCTAACCCGAACCCTAAGCCTAACACGAACCCAAACACTAACCCTAACCCTAACCGTAACCCTAACCCTAAACCGAACCCTAAACCTAACACGAACCCTAACCCTAACCCTAACCCGAACCCTAAACCTAACCCTAACCCGAACCCTAACCCGAAACCTACCCCTAACCCTAAACCTAACCCTAACCCTAACCCGAACCCTAACCCTAACCCTAACCCGAACCCGAACACTAACCCTAACCCTAACCCTAACCCGAAACCGAACCCGAACCCTAACCAGAACCCTACCCTAACCCTAATCCTAACCCTAACCCGAACCCTAACCCTAAACGTAACCCGAACCCTAACCCGAACCCTAACCCTAACCCTAACCCGAACCCTAACCCTAAACCTAACCCGAACCCTAAACCTAACCCTAACCCGAACCCTAACCCTAAACCGAACCCTAACCCTAACACTAACCCTAACCCGAACCCCAACCCTAACCCGAACCCTAACCCGAAACCTAACCCGAACCCTAACCCTAACCCGAACCCGAACCCTAACCCTAAACCTAACCCGAACACTAACCCTAACCCTCACCCGAACCTTAACCCTAACCTGAACCCTAAACCGATCCCTAACCAGAACCCTAACCCTAACCCTAACCCTAACCCTAACCCGAACCCTAACCCTAACCCTAACTCTAACCTTAAACCTAACCCTCACCCGAACCTTAACCCTAACCTGAACCCTAAACCGATCTCTAACCCGAAACCTAAACCTAACCCTAAACCTAACCCTAACCCGAACCCTAACCCTAACCCGAACCCTAACCCTAACCCTAACCCTAACCCGAACCCTAACCCGAACCCTAACCCGAACCCTAAGCTAACCCTAACCCGAACCCTAACCCTAAACCTATTCCGAAACCTAACCCGAACCCTAACCCTAACCCGAACCCGAACACTAAACCTAACCCTAACCCTAACCCGAACAGTAACCCTAACCCTAACCCTAACCCGAACCCTAACACTAAACTTAACCAGAACCCTAACACTAACCCTAACCCGAACCCGAACCATAACCCCTTACCCGAATCCTAACCCTAAACCGAACCCTAACCCCTTACCCGAATCCTAACCGTAACCCGAAACCTAACCCGAAACCTAACCGTAACCCGAACCCTAACCCTAACCCTAACCCGAACCCTAAACCTAACCCTAACCCGAACCCTAACCCTAACCCTAACCCGAACCCTAAAACGAACCCTAACCCTAACCCTAACCCGAACCCTAACCCTAACACTAAACCTAACCCTAACCTGAACCCTAACCCTAACCCTAACCCGAACCCTAAACCTAATCCTAACCCGAACCTGAACCCTAAACCGAACCCTAACCCTAACCCTAATCCGAAACCTAACCCTAACCCTAACCCTAACCCTAACCCGAACCCGAAACCTAACCCGAACCCGAACCCTAACCCTAACCCTAACCCTAACCCGAACCCTAACCCTAACCCTAACCCTAACCCGAACCTTAACCTGAACCCTAACCCGAACCCGAACCCCAACCCTAACCCTTACACTAACCCTAACCCTAACCCGAACCCTAACCCTAACCCTAACCGAAACCTAATCCGAACCCTAACCCTAACCCTAACCCTAACACTAACCCCTAACCCTAACCCGAAACCTAATCCTAACCCTAACCCGAACCCGAACCCTAACACCTAACCCGAACTCAAACCCTAAACCTAACCCTAACCCTAACCCGAAACCGAACCTTAACCCTAACACGAACCCTAACCCTAACCCTAACCCGAACCCTAAACCTAACATGAACCCTAACCCTAACCCTAACCCTAACCCGAACCGTAACCCTAACCCCTAACCCGAACCCTAACCCTAACCCGAACCCTAACCCTAACCCGAACCCTAACCCGAACCCTAACCCTAACACTAACCCGAACCCTAACCCGAACCCTAAACCAAACCCTAACCCTAACCCTAACCCAAACCCTAACCCGAACCCTACCCCTAACCCTAACCCTAACCCAAACCCTAACACGAACCCTAACCCTAACCCTAACCCGAACCCGAACCCGAACCCTAACCCGAACCCTAACCCGAACCCTAACCCGAACCGTAACCCGAACCCTAACCCTAACCCTATTCCGAAACCTAACCCAAACCCTAAGCCTAACACGAACCCGAACACTAACCCTAACCCTAACCCGAACCCGAACACTAACCCTAACACTAACCCTAACACCAATCCAAACCCGAACCCTAACCCGAACCCTAACCCGAACCCTAACCCTAACCCGAACCCTAACCCGAACCCTAACCCGATCCCTAACCCGAACCCTAACCCTAACCCTAACCCGAACGCTAACCCTAACCCTAACCCTAACCCTAACCCGAACCCTAACCCTAACCCTAACCCGAACCCTAACCCTAACCATAACCCTAACCCGAACCTAACCCTAACACCTAACCCTAACCCTAACCCTAACCCGAACACTAACCCTAACCCTAACCCGAACCTGAACCCGAAACCTAACCCGAACCCTAACCCGAACCCTATTCCGAAACCTAACCCGAACCCTAAGCCTAACACGAACCCGAACACTAACCCTAACCCTAATCGTAACCCTAACCCTAACCCGAACCCTAAACCTAAACCGAACCCTAACCCTAACCCTAACCCTAACCCGAACCCTAAACCTAACCCTAACCCGAACCCTAACCCTAACCCGAACCCTAACCCTAAACCTAACCCGAATCCTAACCCTAACCCGAACCCTAACCCGAACACTAACCCTAACCCTAACCCGAACCCTAACCCTAACCCTAACCCTAACCCTAACCCGAACCCTAACCCTAACCCTAACTCTAAACCTAAACCTAACCCTCACCCGAACCCTAACCTGAACCCTAACCCGAACCCTAACCCTAACCCTAACCCGAACCCTAACCCGAACCCTACCCCTAACCCTAAACCTAACCCTAACCCTAACCCGAACCCTAACCCTAACCCTAACCCGAACCCGAACACTAAACCTAACCCTAACCCTAACCCGAACCGAACCCGAACCCTAACCCGAACCCTACCCTAACCCTATTCCGAAACCTAACCCGAACCCTAACCCTAACCCGAACCCGAACACTAACCCTAACCCTAACCCTACCCCGAACCCTAACCCTAAACCTAAACCTAACCCCAACCCTAACCCGAACCCTAACCCGAACCCTAACCCGAAACCTAACCCGAAACCTAACCCCTAACCCTAACACGAATCCGAAACCTAACCCGAACCCGAACCCTAACCCGAATCCGAACCGGAACCCTAACCCTAACCCGAACCCTAACCCGAAACCTAACCCTAACCCAAACACTAACCCGAATCCTAAATCTAACCCGAACCCTAACCCGAACCCTAAACCGAACCCTAACCCTAACCCTAACCCTAACCCGAACCCTAACCCTAACCCGAACCCTAACGCTAAACCTAACCCTAAACCTAACGCGAACCCTAACCCGAAACCTAACCCGAACCCTAACCCTAAACCTAACCCGAACCCTAACCCGAACCCTAACCCGAACCCAACCCCTAACCCTAACCCTAACCCGAACCCTGAACCGAACCCGAACCCTAACCCGAACCCGAACCCGAACCCGAACCCTAACCCTAACCCGAACCCGAACCCGAAACCTAACCCTAACCCGAACCCGAACCCAGACCTAATCCTAACCGTAACCCTAACCCGAACCCTAACCCTAACCCTAACCCTAACCCGAATCCTAACTCTAACACGAACCCTAACCCGAACCCTAACCCGTACCCTAACCCTAACCCTAACCCTAACCCTAACTCGAACCCTAACCCTAACCCTAACCCTAACGCTAACCCTACCCTAAACCTAACCCGAACCCTAACCCGAACCCTAACCCTAAACCTAACCCGAACCCTAACCCTAAACCTAACCCGAACCCTACCCCGAACCCTAACCCTAACCCTAAACCGAACCCTAACCCGAACACTAACCTGAACCCTAACCCTAACCCTAACCCTAAACCTAACCCGAACCCTAACCCTAACCCTAACCGGAACCCTAACCCTAACCCGAACCAGAACCCGAACCCTAACCCTTTACCCGAATCCTAACCCTATCCGGAACCCTAACCCGAACCCTAAACCTTACCCTAAACCCTAACCCTAATCCGAACCCTAACCCTAACCCGAACCCAACCCTAACCCTAACCCGAATCCTAACCCTAACCCTAACCCGAACCCTAACCCGAACCCTAACCCTAACCCTAACCCTAACCCAAACCCTAACCCTAACCCTAACCCAAACACGAACTCTAACCCGAACCCGAATCCTAACCCTAACCCGAAACCCGAAACCTAAACCCTAACCCGAACCCGAACCCGAACCCTAAACCTAACCCTGACCCGAACCCTAAACCTAATCTAACCCTAACCCTAACCCGAACCCTAACCCTAACCCTAACCCTAACCCTAAACCGAACCCTAACCCTAACCCGAACCCTAACGCTAACCCTAACCCTAACCCGAACCCTAACCCTAACCCGAACCCTAACCCGAACCCTAACCCTAACCCTAACCCTAACGCGAACCCTAACCCTAAACCTAACCCTAACCCGAACCCTAACCCTAACCCTAACCCTAACCCTAACCCTAACCCTAAATCGATCCCTAACCCTAACCCTAATCCGAAACCTAACCCTAACCCTAACCCTAACCCTAACCCTAACCCGAACCCGAAACCTAACCCGAACCCGAACCCTAACCCTAACCCTAACCCTAACCCTAACCCTAACCCGAACCCTAACCCTAACCCTAACCCTAACCCGAACCTTAACCTGAACCCTAACCCGAACCCGAACCCCAACCCTAACCCTTACACTAACCCTAACCCTAACCCGAACCCTAACCCTAACCCTAACTGAAACCTAATCCGAACCCTAACCCTAACCCTAACCCTAACACTAACCCCTAACCCTAACCCGAAACCTAATCCTAACCCTAACCCGAACCCGAACCCTAACACCTAACCCGAACTCAAACCCTAACCCTAACCCTAACCCTAACCCGAAACCGAACCTTAACCCTAACACGAACCCTAACCCTAACCCTAACCCGAACCCTAAACCTAACATGAACCCTAACCCTAACCCTAACCCTAACCCGAACCGTAACCCTAACCCCTAACCCGAACCCTAACCCTAACCCGAACCCTAACCCTAACCCGAACCCTAACCCTAACCCTAAACCTAACCCGAAACCTAACCCTAAACCGAACCCTAACCCGAACCCTAACCCTAACACTAACCCGAACCCTAACCCGAACCCTAAACCAAACCCTAACCCTAACCCTAACCCAAACCCTAACCCGAACCCTACCCCTAACCCTAACCCTAACCCAAACCCTAACACGAACCCTAACCCTAACCCTAACCCGAACCCGAACCCGAACCCTAATCCGAACCCTAACCCGAACCCTAACCCGAACCGTAACCCGAACCCTAACCCTAACCCTATTCCGAAACCTAACCCAAACCCTAAGCCTAACACGAACCCGAACACTAACCCTAACCCGAACCCGAACACTAACCCTAACACTAACCCTAACACCAATCCAAACCCGAACCCTAACCCGAACCCTAACCCGAACCCTAACCCTAACCCGAACCCTAACCCGAACCCTAACCCGATCCCTAACCCGAACCCTAACCCTAACCCTAACCCGAACGCTAACCCTAACCCTAACCCTAACCCTAACCCGAACCCTAACCCTAACCCTAACCCGAACCCTAACCCTAACCATAACCCTAACCCGAACCTAACCCTAACACCTAACCCTAACCCTAACCCTAACCCGAACACTAACCCTAACCCTAACCCGAACCTGAACCCGAAACCTAACCCGAACCCTAACCCGAACCCTATTCCGAAACCTAACCCGAACCCTAAGCCTAACACGAACCCGAACACTAACCCTAACCCTAACCGTAACCCTAACCCTAACCCGAACCCTAAACCTAAACCGAACCCTAACCCTAACCCTAACCCTAACCCGAACCCTAAACCTAACCCTAACCCGAACCCTAACCCTAACCCGAACCCTAACCCTAAACCTAACCCGAATCCTAACCCTAACCCGAACCCTAACCCGAACACTAACCCTAACCCTAACCCGAACCCTAACCCTAACCCTAACCCTAACCCTAACCTGAACCCTAACCCTAACCCTAACTCTAAACCTAAACCTAACCCTCACTCGAACCCTAACCTGAACCCTAACCCGAACCCTAACCCTAACCCTAACCCGAACCCTAACCCGAACCCTACCCCTAACCCTAAACCTAACCCTAACCCTAACCCGAACCCTAACCCTAACCCTAACCCGAACCCGAACACTAAACCTAACCCTAACCCTAACCCGAACCGAACCCGAACCCTAACCCGAACCCTACCCTAACCCTATTCCGAAACCTAACCCGAACCCTAACCCTAACCCGAACCCGAACACTAACCCTAACCCTAACCCTACCCCGATCCCTAACCCTAAACCTAAACCTAACCCCAACCCTAACCCGAACCCTAACCCGAACCCTAACCCGAAACCTAACCCGAAACCTAACCCCTAACCCTAACACGAATCCGAAACCTAACCCGAACCCGAACCCTAACCCGAATCCGAACCGGAACCCTAACCCTAACCCGAACCCTAACCCGAAACCTAACCCTAACCCAAACCCTAACCCGAATCCTAAATCTAACCCGAACCCTAACCCGAACCCTAAACCGAACCCTAACCCTAACCCTAACCCTAAACCGAACCCTAACCCTAACCCGAACCCTAACGCTAAACCTAACCCTAAACCTAACGCGAACCCTAACCCGAAACCTAACCCGAACCCTAACCCTAAACCTAACCCGAACCCTAACCCGAACCCTAACCCGAACCCAACCCCTAACCCTAACCCTAACCCGAACCCTGACCCGAACCCTAACCCGAACCCGAACCCGAACCCGAACCCTAACCCTAACCCGAACCCGAACCCGAACCCTAACCCTAACCCTAACCCGAACCCAGACCTAATCCTAACCGTAACCCTAACCCAAACCCTAACCCTAACCCTAACCCTAACCCTAACCCGAATCCTAACTCTAACACGAACCCTAACCCGAAACCTAACCCGTACCCTAACCCTAACCCTAACCCTAACCATAACTCGAACCCTAACCCTAACCCTAACCCTAACGCTAACCCTACCCTAAAACTAACCCGAACCCTAACCCGAACCCTAACCCTAAACCTAACCCGAACCCTAACCCTAAACCTAACCCGAACCCTACCCCGAACCCTAACCCTAACCCTAAACCGAACCCTAACCCGAACACTAACCTGAACCCTAACCCTAACCCTAACCCTAAACCTAACCCGAACCCTAACCCTAACCCTAACCGGAACCCTAACCCTAACCCGAACCAGAACCCGAACCCTAACCCTTTACCCGAATCCTAACCCTATCCGGAACCCTAACCCGAACCCTAACCCTTACCCTAAACCCTAACCCTAATCCGAACCCTAACCCTAACCCGAACCAAACCCTAACCCTAACCCGAATCCTAACCCTAACCCTAACCCGAACCCTAACCCGAACCCTAACCCTAACCCTAACCCTAACCCAAACCCTAACCCTAACCCTAACCCAAACACGAACTCTAACCCGAACCCGAATCCTAACCCTAACCCGAAATCCGAACCCTAAACCCTAACCCGAACCCGAAACCGAACCCTAAACCTAACCCTGACCCGAACCCTAAACCTAATCTAACCCTAACCCTAACCCGAACCCTAACCCTAACCCTAACCCTAACCCTAAACCGAACCCTAACCCTAACCCGAACCCTAACGCTAACCCTAACCCTAAACCGAACCCTAACCCTAACCCGAACCCTAACCCGAACCCTAACCCTAACCCTAACCCTAACCCGAACCCTAACCCTAAACCTAACCCTAACCCGAACCCTAACCCTAACCCTAACCCTAAGCCTAACCCTAACCCTAAATCGATCCCTAACCCTAACCCTAATCAGAACCCTAACTCTAACCCTAACCCTAACCCAAACGGTAACACTAACCCTAAACCCTAACCCTAACCCTAAACCTAACCCTAACCCGAACCCTAACCCTAACCCTATCCCTAACCCTAACCCGAAACCGAACCCTAACCCGAAACCTACCCCTAACACTAATCCGAACCCTAACCCTAACCATAACCCTAATCCTAACCCGAACCCGAACCCTAACCCTAACCCGAACCCTAACCCTTACCCTAACCCTAACCCTAACCCGAACCCTAACCCAAACCCTAAACCTAACCCTAACCCAAACCCTAACCCTAACCCTAACCCTAACCCTAACCCGAACCCTAACCCTAACCGTAACCGGAACCCTAAACCTAACCCTAACCCGAACACTAACCCTAAACCTAACCCTAACACGAACCCTAAACCGAACCCTAACCCGAACCCTAACGCTAACCCGAACCCGAACCATAACCCTAACCCGAACCCGAACCCTAACCCTAACCCGAACCCTAACCCTAACCCGAACCCTAAACCTAACCCGAACCCTAACCCTAACCCTAGACCGAACCCTAACCCTAAACCTAACCCGAACCCTAACCCTAACCCTAAACCTAACCCTAACCCGAACCCGAACACTAACCCTAACCCGAACCCTAACCCTACCCTAACCCGAACCCTAACCCGAACCCGAACCCTAACCCGAACCCGAACCCTAACCCTAACCCTAATCCGAACCCTAACTCTAACCCTAACACTAACCCAAACGGTAACACTAAACCTAACCCTAACTCTAACCCTAAACCTAACCCTCACCCGAACGTTAACCCTAACCTGAACCCTAAACCGATCCCTAACCCGAAACCTAAACCTAACCCTAAACCTAACCCTAACCCGAACCCTAACCCTAAATCGAAACCTAACCCGAACCCTAACCCTAACCCTAACCCTAACCCTAACCCTAACCCGAACCCTAACCCTAAACCTATTCCGAAACCTAACCCGAACCCTAACCCTAACCCGAACCCGAACACTAAACCTAACCCTAACCCTAACCCGAACAGTAACCCTAACCCTAACCCTAACCCGAACCCTAACACTAACCTTAACCAGAACCCTAACACTAACCCTAACCCGAACCCGAACCATAACCCCTTACCCGAATCCTAACCCTAACCCGAAACCTAACCCCTTACCCGAATCCTAACCCTAACCCGAAACCTAACCCGAAACCTAACCCTAACCCGAACCCTAACCCTAACCCTAACCTTAACCCTAAACCTAACCCTAACCCGAACCCTAACCCTAACCCTAACCCGAACCCTAAAACTTACCCTAACCCTAACCCTAAACCGAACCCTAACCCTAACCCTAACCCGAGCCCTAACCTGAACCCTAACCCTAACCCGAACCCTAAACCTAATCCTAACCCGAACCTGAACCCTAAACCGAACCCTAACCCTAACCCTAATCCGAAACCTAACCCTAACCCTAACCCTAACCCTAACCCGAACCCGAAACCTAACCCGAACCCGAACCCGAACCCTAACCCTAACCCTAACCCTAACCCGAACCCTAACCCTAACCCTAACCCTAACCCGAACCTTAACCTGAACCCTAACCCGAACCCGAACCCTAACTCTAACCCTTACCCTAACCCTAACCCTAACCCGAACCCTAACCCTAACCCTAACCGAAACCTAATCCGAACCCTAACCCGAACCCAAACCCTAACACCTAACCCGAACTCAAACCCTAAACCTAACCCTAACCCTAACCCGAAACCGAACCTTAACCCTAACCCGAACCCTAACCCTAACCCTAACCCGAACCCTAAACCTAACATGAACCCTAAACCTAACCCTAACCCTAACCCGAACCGTAACCCTAACCCCTAACCCGAACCCTAACCCTAACCCGAACCCTAATCCTAACCCGAACCCGAACCCTAACCCTAACCCTAAACCTAACCCGAAACCTAACCCTAACCCAAACCCTAACCCGAACCCTAACCCTAACACTAACCCGAACCCTAACCCGAACCCTAAACCGAACCCTAAACCTAACCCTAACCCAAACCCTAACCCGAACCCTACCCCTAACCCTAACCCTAACCCAAACCCTAACCCGAACCCTAACCCTAACCCTAACCCGAACCCGAACCCGAACCCTAACCCGAACCCTAACCCGAACACTAACCCGAACCGTAACCCGAACCCTAACCCTAACCCTATTCCGAAACCCAACCCAAACCCTAAGCCTAACACGAACCCGAACACTAACCCTAACCCTAACCCGAACCCGAACACTAACCCTAACACTAAACCTAACACCAATCCAAACCCGAACCCTAACCCGAACACTAACCCGAACCCTAACCCTAACCCGAACCCCAACCCGAACCCTATCCCTAACACTAATCCGAACCCTAACCCTAACCATAACCCTAATCCTAACCCGAACCCGAACCCTAACCCTAACCCGAACCCTAACCCTTACCCTAACCCTAACCCTAACCAGAACCCAAACCGAACCGTAACCTAACCCTAACCCAAACCCTAAACCTAACCCTAACCCTAACCCTAACCCGAACCCTAACCCTAACCTTAACCGGAACCCTAAACCTAACCCTAACCCGAACACTAACCCTAACCCTAACCCTAACCCGAACCCTAACCCGAACCCTAACCCGAACCCTAACGCTAACCCGAACCCGAACCATAACCCTAACCCGAACCCGAAACCGAACCCTAACCCTAACCCGAACCCTAACCCTAACCCGAACCCTAACCCTAACCCGAAACCTAACCCTAACCCGAACCCGAACCCTAACCCTAAACCTAACCCTAACCCGAACCCTAACCCGAACCCGAACCCTAACCCTAACCCTAACCCGAACCCTAACCCTAAACCTAACCCGAACCCTAACCCTAACCCGAACCCTAACCCTAACCCCAACCCGAACCCGAACCCTAACCCTAACCCGAACCCTAACCCTACCCTAACCCGAACCCTAACCCGAACCCGAACCCTAACCCGAACCCGAACCCTAACCCTAAACCTAACCCGAACCCTAACCCTAACCCTAACCCGAACGCTAATCCTAACCCGAATCCTAACCCTAACCCTAACCCCAACCCTAAACCTAACCCGAAACCGAACCCTAACCCTAACCCGAACCCTAACCCTAAACCTAACCCGAATCCTAACCCTAACCCTAACCCGAAACCTAACCCGAACCCTAACCCTAATCCTAACCCTAACCCAAAACGTAACCCTAACCCTAACCCGAACCCTAACCCTAACCGTAACCCGAACCCTAACCCGAACCCTAACCCTAACCCTAACCCGAACCCTAACCCTAAACCTAACCCGAACCCTAAACCTAACCCTAACCCGAACCCTAACCCTAAACCGAACCCTAACCCTAACACTAACCCTAACCCGAACCCCAACCCTAACCCGAACCCTAACCCTAAACCTAACCCGAACCCTAACCCTAACTCGAACCCGAACCCTAACCCTAAACCTAACCCGAACACTAACCCTAACCCTCACCCGAACCTTAACCCTAACCTGAACCCTAAACCGATCCCTTCCCGAACCCTAACCCTAACCCTAACCCTAACCCTAACCCGAACCCTAACCCTCACCCTAACTCTAAACTTAAACCTAACCCTCACCCGAACCTTAACCCTAACCTGAACCCTAAACCGATCCCTAACCCGAAACCTAAACCTAACCCTAAACCTAACCCTAACCCGAACCCTAACCCTAACCCGAACCCTAACCCTAACCCTAACCCTAACCCGAACCCTAACGCGAACCCTAACGCGAACCCTAAGCTAACCCTAACCCGAACCCTAACCCTAAACCTATTCCGAAACCTAACCCAAACCCTAACCCTAACCCGAACCCGAACACTAAACCTAACCCTAACCCTAACCCGAACAGTAACCCTAACCCTAACCCTAACCCGAACCCTAACACTAACCTTAACCAGAACCCTAACACTAACCCTAACCCGAACCCGAATCATAACCCCTTACCCGAATCCTAACCCTAACCCGAACCCTAACCCCTTACCCGAATCCTAACCCTAACCCGAAACCTAACCCGAAACCTAACCCTAACCCGAACCCTAACCCTAACCCTAACCCGAACCCTAAACCTAACCCGAACCCGAACCCTAACCCTAACCCTAACCCGAACCATAAAACGAACCCTAACCCTAACCCTAACCCGAACCCTAACCCTAACCTTAACCCGAACCCTAACCTGAACCCTAACCCTAACCCTAACCCGAACCCTAAACCTAATCCTAACCCGAACCTGAACCCTAAACCGAACCCTAACCCTAACCCTAATCCGAAACCTAACCCTAACCCTAACCCTAACCCTAACCCGAACCCGAAACCTAACCCGAACCCGAACCCTAACCCTAACCCTAACCCTAACCCTAACCCGAACCCTAACCCTAACCCTAACCCTAACCCGAACCTTAACCTGAACCCTAACCCGAACCCGAACCCTAACCCTAACCCTTACCCTAACCCTAACCCTAACCCGAACTCTAACCCTAACCCTAACCGAAACCTAATCCGAACCCTAACCCTAACCCTAACACTAACCCCTAACCCTAACCCGAAACCTAATCCTAACCGTAACCCGAACCCGAACCCTAACACCTAACCCGAACTCAAACCCTAAACCTAACCCTAACCCTAACCTGAAACCGAACCTTAACCCTAACCCGAACCCTAACCCTAACCCTAACCCGAACCCTAAACCTAACATGAACCCTAACCCTAAACCTAACCCTAACCCGAACCGTAACCCTAACCCCTAACCCGAACCCTAACCCTAACCCGAACCCTAACCCTAACCCGAACCCTAACCCTAACCCTAAACCTAACCCGAAACCTAACCCTAACCCAAACCCTAACCCGAACCCTAAGCCTAACACTAACCCGAACCCTAACCCGAACCCTAAACCGAACCCTAACCCTAACCCTAACCCAAACCCTAACCCGAACCCTACCCCTAACCCTAACCCTAACCCAAACCCTAACCCGAACCCTAACCCTAACCCTAACCCGAACCCGAACCCGAACCCTAACCCGAACCCTAACCCGAACCCTAACCCGAACCGTAACCCGAACCCTAACCCTAACCCTATTCCGAAACCTAACCCAAACCCTAAGCCTAACACGAACCCGAACACTAACCCTAACCCTAACCCGAACCCGAACACTAACCCTAACACTAACCCTAACACCAATCCAAACCCGAACCCTAACCCGACCCTAACCCGAACCCTAACCCTAACCCGAACCCTAACCCGAACCCTAACCCGATCCCTAACCCGTACCCTAACCCTAACCCTAAACCGAACGCTAACCCTAACCCTAACCCTAACCCTAACCCGAACCCTAACCCTAACCCTAACCCGAACCCTAACCCTAACCATAACCCTAACCCGAACCTAACCCTAACCCCTAACCCTAACCCTAACCCTAACCCGAACACTAACCCTAACCCTAACCCTAACCCGAATCCGAAACCTAACCCGAACCTTACCCCTAACCCTATTCCGAAACCTAACCCGAACCCTAAGCCTAACACGAACCCGAACACTAACCCTAACCCTAACCGTAACCCTAACCCTAACCCGAACCCTAAACCTAACCCGAACCCTAACCCTAACCCTAACCCGAACCCTAAACCTAACCCTAACCCGAATCCTAACCCTAACCCGAACCCGAACCCTAACCCGAACACTAACCCTAACCCTAACCCTAACCCGAACCCTAACCCTAACCCTAACCCTAAACCTAACCCCAACCCTAACCCTAACCCTAACCCGAACCCTAACCCGAACCCTAAACCGAAACCTAACCCCTAACCCTAACACGAATCCGAAACCTAACCCGAACCCGAACCCTAACCCGAACCCGAACCGGAACCCTAACCCTAACCCGAACCCTAACCCGAACCCTAACCCTAACCCAAACCCTAAACCGAATCCTAACTCTAACCCGAACCCTAACCCGAACCCTAAACCGAACCCTATCCCTAACCCTAACCCTAACCCGAACCCTAACCCTAACCCGAACCCTAACGCTAACCCTAACCCTAAACCTAACCCGAACCCTAACCTAAAACCTAACCCGAACCCTAACCCTAAACCTAACCCGAACCCTAACCCGAACCCTAAACCGAACCCAACCCCTAACCCTAACCCTAACCCGAACCCTAACCCGAACCCGAACCCTAACCCGAACCCGAACCCGAACCCTAACGCTAACCCGAACCCGAACCCGAACCCTAACCCTAACCCTAACCCGAACCCAGACCTAATCCTAACCGTAACCCTAACCCGAACCCTAACCCTAACCCTAACCCTAACCCTAACCCGAATCCTAACTCTAATACGAACCCTAACCCGAACCCTAACCCGAACCCTAACCCTAACCCTAACCCTAACCCGAACCCGAAACCTAACCCTAACCCGAAACCTAACAATAACCCTAACCCTAACCCGAACCCTAACCCTAACCCAAACCCTAAACCTAACACTAACCCTAACCCGAACCCTAACCCGAGCCCTAACCCTAACCCTAACCGAACCTTAATCCGAACCCTAACCCTAACCCTAACCCTAACCCTAACCCTAACATTAACCCCTAACCCTCACCCGAAACCTAACCCTAACCCTAACCCGAACCCGAAACCTAACCCCTAACCCTAACCCGAACCCGAACCCTAAACCTAACCCTAACCCTAACCCTAACCCAAACCCGAACCCGAACCCTAACCCTAACCCTAACCCGAACCCTAACCCTAACCCGAACCCAACCCTAACATGAACCCTAATCCTAACCCTAACCCTAACCCGAACCCTAACACTAACCCCTAACCCGAACCCTAACCCTAACCCGAAACCTAACCCTAACCCGTAACCTAACCCTAACCCTAAACCGAACCATAACCCTAAACCGAACCCTAACCCTAACCCTAACCCTAACCCGAACCCTAACCCGAACCCTAACCCGAAACCTAAACCTAACCCTAACCCGAACCCTAAACCGAACCCTACCCCTAACCCTAACCCGTACCCTAACCCTAACCCTAAACCGAACCATAACCCTAAACCGAACCCTAACCCTAACCCTAACCCTAACCCGAACCCTAACCCGAACCCTAACCCGAAACCTAAACCTAACCCTAACCCGAACCCTAAACCGAACCCTACCCCTAACCCTAACCCTAACCCGAACCCTAACCCTAACCCTAACCCGAACCCGAACACTAACCCTAACCCTCACCCTAACCCGAACCCGAACCCTAACCCGAACACGAACCCTAACCCGAACCCTAATCCTAACACTATTCCGAAACCTAACCCGAACCCTAACCCTAACCCGAACCCGAACACTAACCCTAACCCTAACCCTAACCCGAACCGTAACCCTAACCCTAACCCTAACCCTAACCCTAACCTTAACCAGAACCCTAACACTAACCCTAAACCGAACCCGAACCATAACCCCTTACCCGAATCCTAACACTAACCCGAACCCTAACCCCTTACCCGCATCCTAACCCTAACCCGAAACCTAACCCGAAACCTAACCCTAACCCGAACCCTAACCCTAACACTAACCCGAACCCTAATCCTAACCCTAACCCGAACCCTAACCCTAACCCTAACCCGAACCCTAAACCGAACCCTAACACTAACCCGAACCCGAACCTTAACCCTAACCCTAACCCGAACCCTAACCTGAACCCTAACCCTAACCCTAACACTAACCCCTAACCCTAACCCGAAACCTAACCCGAACCCTAACCCTAAACCTAACCCGAATCCTAACCCTAACCCTAACCCGAACCCTAACCCGAACACTAACCCTAACCCTAACCCTAACCCTAACCCGAACCCTAACCCTAACCCGAACCCTAACCCTAACCCTAACCCAAACCCTAACCCTAACCCTAACCCTATCCCTAATCCGAACCCTAACCCTAAACCTAACCCGAACCCTAACCCTAACTCTAACCCGAACCCTAACCCTAACCCGAACCCTAACCCTAACACTAACCCTAACCCGAACACTAACCCTAACCCAAACCCTAACCCTAAACCTAACCCGAAACCTAACCCTAACCCGAATCCGAACCCTAACCCTAAACCTAACCCGAACACTAACCCTAACCCTAACCCGAACCCTAACCCTAAAACTAACCTGAACACTAACCCCTAACCCTAACCCGAACCCGAACCCTAACCCGAACACTAACCCTAACACTAACCCGAACCCTAACCCTAACCCTAACCCTAACCCGAACCCTAACCCTAACCCTAACTCTAAACCTAAACCTAACCCTCACCCGAACCCTAACCCTAACCCGAACCCTAAACCGAACCCTAACCCGAAACCTAAACCTAAACCTAACCCTAACCCTAACCCAAACCCTAACCCTAACCCGAACCCGAACCCGAACCCTTTACCCGAATCCTAACCCTATCCGGAACCCTAACCCGAACCCTAACCCTTACCCTAAACCCTAACCTAATCCGAACCATATCCCTAACCCGAACCCAACCCTAACCCTAACCGGAACCCTAACCCTAACCCGAACCCGAACCCGAACCCTAACCCTTTACCCGAATCCTAACCCTATCTGGAACCCTAACCCGAACCCTAAACCTTACCCTAAACCCTAACCCTAATCCGAACCCTAACCCTAACCCGAACCCAAGCCTAACCCTAACCCGAATCCTAACCCTAACCCTAACCCGAACCCTAACCCGAACCCTAACCCTAACCCTAACCCTAAGCCTAACCCAAACACTAACCCTAACCCTAACCCAAACGCGAACCCTAACCCGAACCCGAATCCTAACCCTAACCCGAAACCCGAACCCTAAACCCTAACCCGAACCCGAACCCGAACCCTAACCCTAACCCTGACCCGAACCCTAAACCTAATCTAACCCTAACCCTAACCCGAACCCTACCCTAACCCTAACCCTAACCCTAACCCTAACCCGAACCCTAACCCTAACCCGAACCCTAACGCTAACCCTAACCCTAAAACTAACCCGAATCCTAACCCGAACCCTAACCCGAAACCTAACCCTAAACATAACCCGAACCCTAACCCTAAACCTAACCCGAACCCTAACCCGAACCCTAACCCGAACCCTAACCCTAACCCTAACCCCAACCCTAACCTGAACCCTAAACCTAACCCGAACCCTAACCCTAACCCTAACCCGAACCCTAACTCGAACCCTAACCCGAAACCTAACCCTAACCCTAACCCTAACCAGAACCCTAACCCGAACTCTAACTCGACCCTAAACCTAAACCTTAACCCTAACCCTAACCCGAAAACTAACCCTAACCCTATCCCGAACCCTAACCCTAACCCGAACCCTAACCCTAACCCTAACCCTAAACCGAACCCAACACGAACCCGATCCCTAACCCGAACCCGAACCCTAACCCTAACCCTAACCTGAACCCTAACTCGAACCCTAACCCTAACCCTATCCCGAACCCTAACCCTAACCCGAACCCTAACCCTAACCCTAACCCTAAACCGAACCCAACACGAACCCGATCCCTAATCCTAACCCGAACCCTAACCCTAACCCTAACCCGAACCCTAACTCGAACCCTAACCCGAAACCTAACCCTAACCCTAACCCTAACCAGAACCCTAACCCGAACTCTAACTCGACCCTAAACCTAAACCTTAACCCTAACCCTAACCCGAAAACTAACCCTAACCCTATCCCGAACCCTAACCCTAACCCGAACCCTAACCCTAACCCTAACCCTAAACCGAACCCAACACGAACCCGATCCCTAACCCGAACCCGAACCCTAACCCTAACCCTAACTCTAACCCAAACCCTAACCCGAACCCTAACTCGAACCCTAAACCTAACCCGAAACCTAACCCGAACCCGAAACGTAACCCTAACCCTAACCCGAACCCGAACCCTAACCCTAACCCTAACCCGAACCCGAAAACTAACCCTAAACCTAACCCTAACCCGAACCCGAACCCTAACCCGAACACGAACCCTAACCCGATCCCTAACCCTAACACTATTCCGAAACCTAACCCGAACCCTAACCCTAACCCGAACCCGAACACTAACCCTAACACTAACCCTAACCCGAACCGTAACCCTAACCCTAACCCTAACCCTAACCTTAACCAGAACCCTAACACTAACCCTAACCCGAACCCGAACCATAACCCCTTACCCGAATCCTAACCCTAACCCGAACCCTAACCCCTTACCCGAATCCTAACCCTAACCCGAAACCTAACCCGAAACCTAACCCTAAACCGAACCCTAACCCTAAACCTAACCCGAACCCTAATCCTAACCCTAACCCGAACCCTAACCCTAACCCTAACCCGAACCCTAAACCGAACCCTAACACTAACCCGAACCCTAACCCTAACCCTACCCCGAACCCTAACCTGAACCCTAACCCTAACCCTAACACTAACACCTAACCCTAACCCGAAACCTAACCCGAACCCTAACCCTAAACCTAACCCGAATCCTAACCCTAACCCTAACCCGAACCCTAACCCGAACACTAACCCTAACCCTAACCCTAACCCAAACCCTAACCCTAACCCTAACCCGAACCCTAACCCTAACCCTAACCCAAACCCTAACCCTAAACCTAACCCTATCCCTAATCCGATCCCTAACCCTAAACCTAACCCGAACCCTAACCCTAACTCTAACCCGAACCCTAACCCTAACCCGAACCCTAACCCTAACACTAACCCTTACCCGAACACTAACCCTAACCCGAACCCTAACCCTAAACCTAACCCGAAACCTAACCCTAACCCGAATCCGAACCCTAACCCTAAACCTAACCCGAACACTAACCCTAACCCTAACCCGAACCCTAACCCTAAAACTAACCTGAACACTAACCCCTAACCCTAACCCGAACCCGAACCCTAACCCGAACACTAACCCTAACCCTAACCCGAACCCTAACCCTAACCCTAACCCTAACCCGAACCCTAACCCTAACCCTAACTCTAAACCTAAACCTAACCCTCACCCGAACCCTAACCCTAACCCGAACCCTAAACCGAACCCTAACCCGAAACCTAAACCTAAACCTAACCCTAACCCTAACCCGAACCCTAACCCTAACCCGAACACGAACCCGAACCCTTTACCCGAATCCTAACCCTATCCGGAACCCTAACCCGAACCCTAACCCTTACCCTAAACCCTAACCCTAATCCGAACCCTATCCCTAACCCGAACCCAACCCTAACCCTAACCGGAACCCTAAACCTAACCCGAACCCGAACCCGAACCCTAACCCTTTAACCGAATCCTAACCCTATCCGGAACCCTAACCCGAACCCTAACCCTTACCCTAAACCCTAACCCTAATCCGAACCCTAACCCTAACCCGAACCCAAGCCTAACCCTAACCCGAATCCTAACCCTAACCCTAACCCGAACCCTAACCCGAACCCTAACCCTAACCCTAACCCTAACCCTAACCCAAACCCTAACCCTAACCCTAACCAAAACGCGAACCCTAAACCGAACCCGAATCCTAACCCTAACCCGAAACCCGAACCCTAAACCCTAACCCGAACCCGAACCCGAACCCTAACCCTAACCCTGACCCGAACCCTAAACCTAATCTAACCCTAACCCTAACCCGAACCCTACCCTAACCCTAACCCGAACCCAAACCCGAAACCTAACCCGAACCCAAACCCGAAACCTAACCCGAACCCTAACCCGAACCTTAACCCGAACCGTAACCCGAACCCTAAACCTAACCTTATTCCAAAACCTAACCCGAACCCTAAGCCTAACACGAACCCGAACACTAACCCTAACCCCAACCCTAACCCGAACCCTAACCCGAAACCTAACCCGAACCCTAACCCTAACCCGAACCCTAACCCGAACCCTAACCCGATCCCAAACCCGAACCCTAACCCTAACCCTAAAACGAACGCTAACCCTAACGCTAACCCTAACCCTAACCCGAACCCTAACCCTAACCCTAACCCGAACCCTAACCCTAACCATAACCCTAACCCGAACCCTAACCCTAAACCCTAACCCTAATCCTAACCCTAACCCGAACCCGAACCCTAACCCTAAACCTAACCCCTAAACCTAACCCTAACCCTAACCCGAACCCTAACCCTAAACCTAACCCGAACCCTAAACCTAACCGTAACCCGAACCCTAACCCTAACCCGAACCCTAACCCTAACACTAACCCTAACGCGAACCCTAACCCTAACCCGAACCCTAACCCTAAACCTAAGCCGAAACCTAACCCTAACCCGAGCCCTAACCCTAAACCTTACCCGAACCCTAACCCTAACCCGAACCCGAACCCTAACCCTAAACCTAACCGGAACACTAACCCTAACCTTAACCCAAACCCTAACCCGAAACCTAACCCTAACCCTTACCTGAACACTAACCCCTAACCCTAACCCGAACCCGAACCCAAACCCGAACCCTAACCCTAACCCTAACCCGAACCCTATCCCTAACCCTAACTCTAACCCTAAACCTAACCCTCACCCGAACCCTAACCCTAACCCGAACCCTAAACCGATCCCTAACCCGAACCCTAAACCTAACCCTAAACCTAACCCTAACCCGAACCCTCACCCTAACCCGAACCCTAACCCTAACCCTAACCCTAACCCGAACCCTAACCCGAACCCTAACCCGAACCCTAAGCTAACCCTGACCCGAAACCTAACCCGAACCCTAACCCTACCCCTAACTGGAACCATAACCCTAACCCTAACCCGAACCCTAACCCGAACCATAACACTAACCCTAACCCTAACCCTAACACGAACACTAACCCTAACCCTAAACCGAACCCGAACCCTAACCCTAACCCTAACCCTAACCCTAATCCGAAACCTAACCCTAACCCTAACCCTAACCCTAACCCTAACCCGAACCCGAAACCTAACCCTAACCCGAAACCTAACAATAACCCTAACCCTAACCGGAACCCTAACCCTAAACCTAAACCTAACCCGAACCTTAACCTGAACCCTAACCCTAACCCTAACCCAAACCCTAACACTAACCCTAACCCTAACCCTAACCGAACCTTAATCCGAACCCTAACCCTAACCCTAACCCTAACCCTAACCGAACCTTAATCCGAACCCTAACACTAACCCTAACCCTAACCCTAACCGAACCTTAATCCGAACCCTAACCCTAACCCTAACCCTAACCCTAACCCGAACCCGAAACCTAACCCTAACCCGAAACCTAACAATAACCCTAACCCTAACCCGAACCCTAACCCTAAACCTAAACCTAACCCGAACCTTAACCTGAACCCTAACCCTAACCCTAACCCAAACCCTAACCCTAACACTAACCCTAACCCGAACCCTAACACTAACCCTAACCCTAACCCTAACCGAAACTTAATCCGAACCCTAACCCTAACCCTAACCCTAACCCTAACCCTAACCCTAAACCTAACCCGAACCTTAACCTGAACCCTAACACTAACCCTAACCCGAACCCGAACCCTAACCCCTAACCCTAACCCGAACCCGAACCCTAAACCTAACCCTAACCCTAACCCTAACCCTAACCCTAACACTAACCCCTAACCCTCACCCGAACCCTAACCCTAACACTAACCCTTACCCGAACACTAACCCTAACCCGAACCCTAACCCTAAACCTAACCCGAAACCTAACCCTAACCCGAATCCGAACCCTAACCCTAAACCTAACCCGAACACTAACCCTAACCCTAACCCGAAACCTAACCCTAAAACTAACCTGAACACTAACCCCTAACCCTAACCCTAACCCGAACCCGAACCCTAACCCTAACCCTAACCCTAACCCGAACCCTAACCCTAACCCTAACTCTAAACCTAAACCTAACCCTCACCCGAACCCTAACCCTAACCCGAACCCTAAACCGAACCCTAACCCGAAACCTAAACCTAAACCTAACCCTAACCCTAACCCGAACCCTAACCCTAACCCGAACACGAACCCGAACCATTTACCCGAACCCTAACCCTATCCGGAACCCTAACACGAACCCTAAACCTTACCCTAAACCCTAACCCTAATCCGAACCCTATCCCTAACCCGAACCCAACCCTAACCCTAACCGGAACCCTTACCCTAACCCGAACCCGAACCCGAACCCTAACCCTTTACCCGAATCCTAACCCTATCCGGAACCCTAACCCGAACCCTAACCCTTACCCTAACCCGAACCCTAATCCTAACCCTAACCCGAACCCTAATCCTAACCCTTACCCGAACCCTAACCCTAACCCTAACCCGAACCCTAAACCGAACCCTAACCCTAACCCGAACCCGAACCCTAACCCTAAACCTAACCCGAACCCTAACCTGAACCCTAACCCTAACCCTAACACTAACCCCTAACCCTAACCCGAAACCTAACCCGAACCCTAAACCTAAACCTAACCCGAATCCTAACCCTAACCCTAAACCGAACCCTAACCGCAACACTAACCCTAACCCTAACCCTAACCCAAACCCTAAACCTAACCCTAAACCGAACCCTAACCCTAACCCTAACCCAAACCCTAACCCTAACCCTAACCCTATCCCTAATCCGAACCCTAACCCTAAACCTAACCCGAACCCTAACCCTAACTCTAACCCGAACCCTAACCCTAACACTAACCCTAACCCGAACACTAACCCTAACCCGAACCCTAACCCTAAACCTAACCCGAAAACTAACCCTAACCCGAATCCGAACCCTAAACTTAAACCTAACCCGAACAATAACCCTAACCCTAACCCGAACCCTAACCCTAAAACTAACCTGAACTCTAACCCCTAACCCTAACCCGAACCCGAACCCTAACCCGAACACTAACCCTAACCCTAACCCGAACCCTAACCCTAACCCTAACCCTAACCCGAACCCTAACCCTAACCCTAACTCTAAACCTAAACCTAACCCTCACCCGAACCCTAACCCTAACCCGAACCATAAACCGAACCCTAACCCGAAACCTAAACCTAAACCTAACCCTAACCCTAACCCGAACCCTAACCCTAACCCGAACCCGAACCCGAACCCTTTACCCGAATCCTAACCCTATCCGGAACCCTAACCCGAACCCTAAACCTTACCCTAAACCCTAACCTAATCCGAACCATATCCCTAACCCGAACCCAACCCTAACCCTAACCGGAACCCTAACCCTAACCCGAACCCTAACCCTTTACCCGAATCCTAACCCTATCCGGAACCCTAACCCGAACACTAACCCTTACCCTAAACCCTAACCCTAATCCGAACCCTAACCCTAACCCGAACCCAAGCCTAACCCTAACCCGAATCCTAACCCTAACCCTAACCCGAACCCTAACCCGAACCCTAACCCTAACCCTAAACCTAAGCCTAACCCAAACCCTAACCCTAACCCTAACCCAAACGCGAACCCTAACCCGAACCCGAATCCTAACCCTAACCCGAAACCCGAACCCTAAACCCTAACCCGAACCCGAACCCGAACCCTAACCCTAACCCTGACCCGAACCCTAAACCTAATCTAACCCTAACCCTAACCCGAACCCTACCCTAACCCTAACCCTACCCTAACCCTAACCCGAACCCTAACCCTAAACCGAACCCTAACGCTAACCCTAACCCTAAACCTAACCCGAACCCTAACCCGAACCCTAACCCGAAACCTAACCCTAAACATAACCCGAACCCTAACCCTAAACCTAACCCGAACCCTAACCCGAACCCTAACCCGAACCCTAACCCTAACCCTAACCCTAATCCTAACCTGAACCCTAAACCTAACCCGAACCCTAACCCTAAACCTAACCCTAACCCTAACCCGAACCCTAACCCTAACCCAAAACCTAACCCTAAACCTAATCCGAAACCTAACGCTAACCCGAAACCTAACCCTAACCCTAAAAATAACCCTAACACCTAACCCTAACCCTAACCCTAACTCTAACCCTAAAACCTTACCCTATCCCTAACCCTAACCCTAACCCTAACCCGAACCCTAACCCTAACCCTAACCCGAACCCTAACTCGAACCCTAACCCGAAACCTAACCCTAACCCTAACCCTAACCAGAACCCTAACCCGAACTCTAACTCGACCCTAAACCTAAACCTTAACCCTAACCCTAACCCGAAAACTAACCCTAACCATATCCCGAACCCTAACCCTAACCCGAACCCTAACCCTAACCCTAACCCTAAACCGAACCCAACACGAACCCGATCCCTAACCCGAACCCGAACCCTAACCCTAACCCTAAACCGAACCCTAACTCGAACCCTAACCCTAACCCTATCCCGAACCCTAACCCTAACCCGAAACCTAACCCTAACCCTAACCCTAAACCGAACCCAACACGAACCCGATCCCTAACCCGAACCCGAACCCTAACCCTAAACCTAACCCGAACCCTAACCCGAACCCTAACCCGAACCCTAACCCTAACCCTAACCCTAACCTGAACCCTAACCCTAACCCTAACCCAAACCCTAACCCTAACCCTAACCCTATACCTAACCCGATCCCTAACCCTAACCCTAACCCTAACCCGAACCCGAACCCTAACCCTAACCCGAACCCTAAGGCTAACCCTAACCCTAAACCTAACCCGAACCCTAACCCGAACACTAACCCGAACCCTAACCCTAAACCTAACCCGAACCCTAACCCTAAACCTAACCCGAACCCTAACCCGAACCCTAACCCGAACCCTAACCCTAACCCTACCCTAACCTGAACCCTAACCCTAACCCTAACCCGAACCCTAACCCTAACCCTAACCCTAACCCTAACCCGAACCCTAACCCTAACCCTAAACCTAACCCTAACCCTAATCCGAACCCTAACCCTAATCCTAACCCGAACCCTAATCCGAAACCTAACGATAACCCGAACCCTAACCCTAACCCTAACCCTAACACCTAACCCTAACCCTAACCCTAACTCTAACCCTAAAACCTTACCCTAACCCTAACCCTAACCCTAACCCTAATCCGAACCCTAACCCTAAGCCTAAAACGAACCCTAACCCTAACCCTAACCCTGTCCCTAACCCGATCCCAAACCCTAACCCTAACCCTAACCCTAACCCCTTACCCTAAACCAAACCCTAACCTAACCCAAACCCTAACCCTAATCCTAACGCGAACCCTAACCCTAACCCTAACCCGAACCCTAACTCGAACCCTAACCCGAAACCTAACCCTAACCCTAACCCTAACCAGAACCCTAACCCGAACTCTAACTCGACCCTAAACCTAAACCTTAACCCTAACCCTAACCCGAAAACTAACCCTAACCCTATCCCGAACCCTAACCCTAACCCGAACCCTAACCCTAACCCTAACCCTAAACCGAACCCAACACGAACCCGAACCCTCACCCGAACCCGAACCCTAACCCTAACCCTAACTCTAACCCAAACCCTAACCCGAACCCTAACTCGAACCCTAAACCTAACCCGAACCCTAACCCGAACCCGAAACGTAACCCTAACCCTAACACGAACCCGAACCCTAACCCTAACCCTAACCTGAACCCTAACCCTAACCCGAACCCTAACCCTAACCCTAACACGAAACCTAACCCTAACCCGAACCCGAACCCGAACCCTAACCCGAACCCTAACCCTAACCCTAATCCGAACCCTAACCCTAACCCTAACCCTAACCCTAACCCGAACCCGAAACCTAACCCTAACCCGAAACCTAATAACCCTAACCCTAACCCGAACGTAACCCTAAACCTAAACCTAACCCGAACCTTAACCTGAACCCTAATCCTAACCCTAACCCTAACCCGAACCCTAACACTAACCCCTAACCCGAACCCTAACCCTAACCCGAAACCTAACCCTAACCCGAACCCTAACCCTAACCCTAAACCGAACCATAATCCTAAACCGAACCCTAACCTTAACCCTAACCCTAACCCTAACCCGAACCCTAACCCGAACCCTAACACGAACCCGAACACTAACCCTAACCCTAACCCTAACACGAACCCGAACCCTAAGCCGAACACGAACCCTAACCCGAACCCTAACCCTAACACTATTCCAAAACCTAACCCGAACCCTAACCCTAACCCGAACCCGAACACTAACCCTAACCCTAACCCTAACGCGAACCGTAACCCTAACCCTAACCCTAACCCTAACCTTAACCAGAACCCTAACACTAACCCTAACCCGAACCTGAACCATAACCCCTTACCCGAATCCTAACCCTAACCCGAACACTAAACCCTTACCCGAATCCTAACCCTAACCCGAAACCTAACCCGAAATCTAACCCTAACCCGAACCCTAACCCTAACCCTAACCCGAACCCTAATCCTAACCCTAACCCGAACCCTAACCCTAACCCTAACCTGAACCCTAAACCGAACCCTAACCCTAAACCGAACCCGAACCCTAACCCTAACCCTAACCCGAACCCTAACCTGAACCCTAACCCTAACCCTAACACTAACCCCTAACCCTAATCAGAAACCTAACCCGAACCCTAACCCTAAACCTAACCCGAATCCTAACCCTAACCCTAACCCGAACCCTAACCCGAACACTAACCCTAACCGTAACCCTAACCCAAACCCTAACCCTAACCCTAACCCGAACCCTAACCCTAACCCTAACCCAAACCCTAACCCTAATCCTAACCCTATCCCTAATCCGAAACCTAACCCTAACCCGAATCCGAACCCTAACCCTAAACCTAACCCGAACACTAACCCTAACCCTAACCCGAACCCTAACCCTAAAACTAACCCTAACTCTAACCCGAACCCTAACCCTAACCCGAACCCTAACCCTAACACTAACCCTTACCCGAACACTAACCCTAACCCGAACCCTAACCCTAAACCTAACCCGAAACCTAACCCTAACCCGAATCCGAACCCTAACCCTAAACCTAACCCGAACACTAACCCTAACCCTAACCCGAACCCTAACCCTAAAACTAACCTGAACACTAACCCCTAACACTAACCCGAACCCGAACCCTAACCCTAACCCTAACCCGAACCCTAACCCTAACCCTAACTCTAAACCTAAACCTAACCCTCACCCGAACCCTAACCCTAAGCCGAACCCTAAACCGAACCCTAACCCGAAACCTAAACCTAAACCTAACCCTAACCCTAACCCGAACCCTAACCCTAACCCGAACACGAACCCGAACCCTTTACCCGATCCTAAACCTATCTGGAACCCTAACCCGAACCCTAACCCTTACCCTAAACCCTAACCCTAATCCGAACCCTATCCCTAACCCGAACCCAACCCTCACCCTACCCGGAACCCGAACCCTAACCCGAACCCGAACCCGAACCCTAACCCTTTACCCGAATCCTAACCCTATCCGGAACCCTAACCCGAACCCTAACCCTTACCCTAAACCCTAACCCTAATCCGAACCCTAACCCTAACCCGAACCCAAGCCTAACCCTAACCCGAATCCTAACCCTAACCCTAACCCGAAACCTAACCCGAACCCTAACCCTAACCCTAACCCTAACCCTAACCCAAACCCTAACCCTAACCCTAACCCAAACGCGAACCCTAACCCGAACCCGAATCCTAACCCTAACCCGAAACCCGAACCCTAAACCCTAACCCGAACCCGAACCCGAACCCTAACCCTAACCCTGACCCGAACCCTAAACCTAATCTAACCCTAACCCTAACCCGAACCCTACCCTAACCCTAACCCTAACCCTAACCCGAACCCAAACCCGAAACCTAACCCGAACCCTAACCCGAACCTTAACCCGAACCGTAACCCGAACCCTAAACCTAACCTTATTCCAAAACCTAACCCGAACCCTAAGCCTAACACGAACCCGAACACTAACCCTAACCCCAACCCTAACCCGAACCCTAACCCGAAACCTAACCCGAACCCTAACCCTAACCCGAACCCTAACCCGAACCCTAACCCGATCCCAAACCCGAACCCTAACCCTAACCCTAAACCGAACGCTAACCCTAACCCTAACCCTAACCCGAACCCTAACCCTAACCCGAACCCTAACCCTAACCATAACCCTAACCCGAACCCTAACCCTAACCCCTAACCCTAACCCTAACCCTAACCCGAACCCGAACCCTAACCCTAAACCTAACCCCTAACCCTAACCCTAACCCTAACCCGAACCCTAACCCTAAACCTAACCCGAAACCTAAACCTAACCCTAACCCGAACCCTAACCCTAATCCGAACCCTAACCCTAACACTAACCCTAACCCGAACCCTAACCCTAACCCGAACCCTAACCCTAAACCTAAGCCGAACCCTAACCCTAACCCGAGCCCTAACCCTAAACCTTACCCGAACACTAACCCTAACCCTAACCCAAACCCTAACCCGAAACCTAACCATAACCCTTACCTGAACACTAACCCCTAACCCTAACCCGAACCCGAACCCTAACCCGAACCCTAACCCTAACCCTAACCCGAACCCTATCCCTAACCCTAACTCTAACCCTAAACCTAACCCTCACCCGAACCCTAACCCTAACCCGAACCCTAAACCGATCCCTAACCCGAACCCTAAACCTAACCCTAAACCTAACCCTAACCCGAACCCTCACCCTAACCCGAACCCTAACCCTAACCCTAACCCTAACCCAAACCCTAACCCGAACCCTAACCCGAACCCTAAGCTAACCCTGACCCGAACCCTAACCCGAACCCTAACCCTAATCCTAACTGGAACCATAACCCTAACCCTAACCCGAACCCTAAACCGAACCATAACACTAACCCTAACCCTAACCCTAACACGAACACTAACCCTAACTCTAACCCGAACCCGAACCCTAACCCTAACCCTAACCCTAATCCGAACCCTAACCCTAACCCTAACCCTAACCCTAACCCGAACCCGAAACCTAACCCTAACCCGAAACCTAACAATAACCCTAACCCTAACCCGAACCCTAACCCTAAACCTAAACCTAACCCGAACCTTAACCTGAACCCTAACCCTAACCCTAACCCAAACCCTAACCCTAACACTAACCCTAACCCGAACCCTAACACTAACCCTAACCCTAACCCTAACCGAACCTTAATCCGAACCCTAACCCTAACCCTAACCCTAACCCTAACCCTAACACTAACACCTAACCCTCACCCGAAACCTAACCCTAACCCTAACCCGAACCCGAACCCTAACCCCTAACCCTAACCCGAACCCGAACCCTAAACCTAACCCTAACCCTAACCCTAACCCAAACCCGAACCCGAAACCTAACCCTAACCCTAACCCGAACCCTAACCCTAACCCGAACCCTAACCCTAACATGAACCCTAATCCTAACCCTAACCCTAACCCGAACCCTAACACTAACCCCTAACCCGAACCCTAACCCTAACCCGAAACCTAACCCTAACCCGAACCCTAACCCTAACCCTAAACCGAACCATAACCCTAACCCGAACCCTAACCCTAACCCTAACCCTAACCCTAACCCTAACCCTAACCCTAACCCGAAACCTAACCCGAACCCTAACCCGAACCCTAAACCTAACCCTAACCCGAAAACTAAACCGAACCCTACCCCTACCCCTAACCCTAACCCTAACCCTAACCCGAACCCTAACCCTAACCCTAACCCGAACCCTAACACTAACCCTAACCCTAACCCTAACCTGAAACCGAACCCTAACCCGAACCCTGACCCTAACACTATTCCGAAACCTAACCCGAACCCTAACCCTAACCCCAACCCGAACACTAACCCTAACCCTAACCCTAACCCTAACCCGAACCGTAACCCTAACCCTAACCCTAACCCTAACCTTAACCAGAACCCTAACACTAACCCTAAATCGAACCCGAACCATAACCCCTTACCCGAATCCTAACCCTAACCCGAACCCTAACCACTTACCCGAATCCTAACCCTAACCCGAAACCTAACCCGAAACCTAACCCTAACCCGAAACCTAACCCTAACCCTAACCCGAACCCTAATCCTAACCCTAACCCGAACCCTAACACTAACCCTAACCCGAACCCTAAACCGAACACTAACCCTAACCCGAACCCGAACCCTAATCCTAACCCTAACCCGAACCCTAACCTGAACCCTAACCCTAACCCTAACACTAACCCCTAACCCTAACCCGAAACCAACCCGAACCCTAACCCTAAACCTAACCCGAATCCTAACCCTAATCCTAACCCGAAACCTAACCCTAACCCAAACCCTAACCCTAACCCTAACCCAAACCCTAACCCTAACCCTAACCCGAAACCTAACCGTAACCCTAACCAAACCCTAACCCTAACCCTAACCCTATCCCTAATCCGAACCCTAACCCTAAACCTAACCCGAACCCTAACCCTAAATCTAACCCGAAACCTAACCCTAACCCGAACCGTAACCCTAACACTAACCCTAACCCGAACACTAACCCTAACCAGAACCCTAACCCTAAACCTAACCCGAAACTTAACCCTAACCCGAATCCGAACCCTAACCCTAAACCTAACCCGAACACTAACCCTAACCCTAAACCGAACCCTAACCCTAAAACTAACCTGAACACTAACCCCTAACCCTAACCCGAACCCGAACCCTAACCCGAACACTAACCCTAACCCTAACCCGAACCCTAACCCTAACCCTAACCCTAACCCGAACCCTAACCCTAGCCCTAACTCTAACCCTAAAACTAACCCTCACCCGAACCCTAACCCTAACCCGAACCCTAATCCGAACCCTAACCCGAAACCTAAACCTAACCCTAACCCTAACCCGAACCCTATCCCTAACCCTTACTCTAACCATAACCCTAACCCGAACCCTAACCCTAACCATAACCCGAACCCTAACCCGAACCCTAAACCTAACCCGATCCCGATCCCTATCCCTAACCCGAACCCGAACCCGAACCCTAACCCTAACCCTAACCCGAACCCTAACCCTAACACTAACCCGAAACCTAACCTTAACCCGAACCCTAACCCTAACCGTAACCCTAACCCTAACCCGAACCCTAATCTGAACCCTAACCCGAACCCTAACCCTAACCCTAACCCAAACCCTAACCCGAACCCTAGCCCTAACCCTAACCCTAACCCAAACCCTAACCCGAACCCTAACCCAAAACCTAACCTGAACCCTAACCCTAACCCTAACCCGAACCCGAACCCGAAACCTAACCCGAACCCTAACCCGAACCGTAACCCGAACCCTAAACCTAACCCTATTCCGAAACCTAAACCGAACCCTAAGCCTAACACGAACCCGAACACTAACCCTAACCCCAAACCTAACCCGAACCCTAACCCGAACCCTAACCTGAACCCTAACCCTAACCCGAACCCTAACCCGAACCCTAACCCGATCCCAAACCCGAACCCTAACCCTAACCCTAAACCGAACGCTAACCCTAACCCTAACCCTAACCCTAACCCGAACCCTAACCCTAACGCTAACCCGAACCATAACACTAACCATAACCCTAACCAGAAACCTAACCCTAACCCCTAACCCTAACCCTAACCCTAACCCGAACCCTAGCCCTAACCCTAACCCTAACCCTAACCCGAACCCTAACCGGAACCCTAACCCGAACCCTAAGCTAACCCTAACCCGAACCCTAACCCGATCCCAAACCCGAACCCTAACCCTAACCCTAAACCGAACGCTAACCCTCACCCTAACCCTAACCCTAACCCGAACCCTAACCCTAACGCTAACCCGAACCCTAACACTAACCATAACCCTAACCCGAAACCTAACCCTAACCCCTTACCCTAACCCTAACCCTAACCCGAACCCTAGCCCTAACCCTAACCCTAACCCTAACCCGAACCCTAACCGGAACCCTAACCCGAACCCTAAGCTAACCCTAACCCGAACCCTAACCCTAACCCTATTCCGAAACCTAACCCGAACCCTAACCCTAACCCGAACCCGAACACTAAACCTAACCCTAACCCTAACCCGAACAGTAACCCTAACCCTAACCCTAACCCGAACCCTAACCCTAACCTTAACCAGAACCCTAACACTAACCCTAACCCGAACCCGAACTATAACCCCTTACCCGAATCCTAACCGAAACCCGAACCCTAACCCCTTACCCGAATCCTAACCCTAACCCGAAACCTAACCCGAAACCTAACCCTAAACCGAACCCTAACCCTAACCCTAACCCGAACCCTAAACCTAACCCTAACCCGAACCCGAACCCTAACCCTAAACCTAACCCTAAACCGAATGCTAACCCGAACCCTAACACTAACCCTAACCCGAACCCTAACCCTAACCCTAACCCTAAACTGAAACCTAACCCTAACCCTAACACGAACCCTAAACCTAATCCTAACCCGAACCTGAACCCTAACCCGAACCCTAACCCTAACCCTAATCCGAAACCTAACCCTAACCCTAACCCTAACCCGAACCCGAAACCTAACACGAACCCGAACCCTAAACCTAACCCTAACCCTAACCCTAACACGAACCCTAACCCTAACCCTAACCCTAACCCGAACCTTAACCTGAACCCTAACCCGAACCCGAACCCTAACCCTAACCCTTACCCTAACCCTAACCCTAACCCGAACCCTAACCCTAACCCTAACCGAAACCTAATCCGAACCCTAACCCTAACCCTAACCCTAACCCTAACACTAACCCCTAAACCTAACCCGAAACCTAACCCTAACCCTAACCCGAAACCGAACCTTAACCCTAACCCGAACCCTAACCCTAACCCTCACCCGAACCCTAAACCTAACATGAACCCTAACCCTAACCCTAACCCTAACCCGAACCGTAACCCTAACCCCTAACCCGAACCCTAACCCTAACCCGAACCCTAACCCTAACCCGAACCCTAACCCTAACCCTAAACCTAACCCGAAACCTAACCTAACCCGAACCCTAACCCGAACCCTAACCCTAACACTAACCCGAAACCTAACCCGAACCCTAACCCGAACCCTAACCCTAACCCTAACCCAAACCCTAACCCGAACCATACCCCTAACCCTAACCGTAACCCAAACCCTAACCCGAACCCTAACCCTAACCCTAACCCGAACCCGAACCCGAACCCTAACCCGAACCCTAACCCGAACCCTAACCCGAACCGTAACCCGAACCCTAAGCCTAACACTATTCCGAAACCTAACCCAAACCCTAAGCCTAACACGAACCCGAACACTAACCCTAAACCTAACCCGAACCCGAACATTAACCCTAACACTAACCGTAACACCAATCCAACCCGAACCCTAACCCGAACCCTAACCCGAACCCTAACCCTAACCCGAACCCTAACCCGAACCCTAACCCGATCCCTAACCCGAACCCTAACCGTAACCCTAACCCGAACGCTAACCCTAACCCTAACCCTAACCCTAACCCTAACCCGAACCCTAACCCTAACCCTAACCCGAACCCTAACCCTAACCATAACCCTAACCCGAACCTAACCCTAACCACTAACCCTAACCCTAACCCTAACCCGAATCCTAACCCTAACCCTAACCCTAACCCTAACCCGAACCCGAACCCGAAACCTAACCCGAACATTACCCCTAACCCTATTCCGAAACCTAACCCGAAACCTAAGCCTAACACGAACCCGAACACTAACCCTAACCCTAACCGTAACCCTAACCCTAACCCGAACCCTAAACCTAACCCGAACCCTAACCCTAACCCTAACCCGAACCCTAAACCTAACCCTAACCCGAACCCTAAACCTAACACTAACCCGAACCCTAACCCTAACCCGAACCCTAACCCTAAACCTAACCCGAATCCTAACCATAACCAGAACCCGAACCCTAACCCGAACACTAACCCGAACCCTAAACCTAACCCTAACCCGAACCCTAACCCTAACCCTAACCCGAACCCTAACCCGAACCCGAACACTAACCCTAACCCTAACCCTAACCCGAACCCGAAACCGAACCCTAACCCGAACCCGAACCCGAACCCTATCCCGAACCCTAACCCTAACCCTATTCCGAAACCTAACCCGAACCCTAACCCTAACCCGAACCCGAACACTAACACTAACCCTAACCCTAACCCTAACCCTAACCCTAACCCCAACCCTAACCCGAACCCTAACCCGAACCCTAACCCGAAACCTAACCCCTAACCCTAACACGAATCCGAACCCTAAACCGAACCCGAACCCTAACCCGAACCCGAACCGGAACCCTAACCCTAACCCGAACCCTAACCCGAACCCTAACCCTAACGCTAAACCTAACCCGAATCCTAACTCTAACCCGAACCCTAACCTGAAACCTAAACCGAACCCTAACCCTAACCCTAACTCTAACCCGAACCCTAACCCTAACCCGAACCCTAACGCTAACCCTAACCCTAAACCTAACCCGAACCCTAACCCGAAACCTAACCCGAACCCTAACCCTAAACCTAACCCGAACCCTAACCCGAACCCTAACCCGAACCCAACCCCTACCCCTAACTCGAACCCGAACCCTAAACCGAACCCGAACCCTAACCCGAACCCGAACCCGAACCCTAAACCTAACCCGAACCCGAACACGAACCCTAACCCTAACCCTAACCCGAACCCAGACCTAATCCTAACCGTAACCCTAACCCGAACCCTAACCCTAACCCTAACCCTAACCCTAACCCGAATCCTAACTCTAACACGAACCCTAACCCGAACCCTAACCCTAACCCTAACCCTAACCCTAACCCTAAACCTAACCCGAACCCTAACCCTAACCCGAACCCTAACGCTAACCGTAACCCTAAACCTAACCCGAACCCTAACCCGAACCCTAACCCTAACCCTAAACCGAACCCTAACCCAAACACTAACCCGAACCCTAACCCTATCCCTAACCCTAAACCTAACCCGAACCCTAACCCTAACCCTAACCGGAACCCTAACCCTAACCCTAAACCGAACCCTAACCCGAACCCTAACCCTATCCCTAACCCTAAACCTAACCCGAACCCTAACCCGAACCCTAACCCTAACCCTAACCCTAACCCTAACCCGAATCCTAACTCTAACACGAACCCTAACCCTAACCCTAACCCTAACCCAAACCCTAACCCTAACCCTAACCCAAACGCGAACCCGAACCCGAACCCGAACCCTAACCCTAACCCGAAACCCGAACCCTAACCCTAACCCGAACCCGAACCCGAACCCTAACCCTAACCCAGACCGGAACCCTAAACCTAATCTAACCCTAACCCTAACCCGAACCCTAACCCTAACCCTAACCCTAACCCTAACCCGAACCCTAACCCGAACCCGAACCCTAACGCTAACCCTAAACCTAAACCTAACCCGAACCCTAACCCGAACCCTAACACGAACCCTAACCCTAAACCTAACCCGAACACTAACCATAAACCTAACCCGAACCCTAACCCGAACCCTAACCCGAACCCTAACCCTAACCCTAACCCTAACCCTAACCCTAACCTGAACCCTAACCCTAACCCTAACCCGAACCCTAACCCTAACCCTAACCCTAACCCTAACCCGAACCCTAACCCTAACCCTAAACCTAACCCTAAACCTAATCCGAAACCTAACGCTAACCCGAACCCTAACCCTAACCCTAACCCTAACCCTAACACCTAACCCTAACCCTAACCCTAACTCTAACCCTAAAACCTTACCCTAACCCTAACCCTAACCCTAACCCGAACCCGAACCCTAACCCTAACCCGAACCCGAACCCTAACCCTATCCCTAACCCTATACCTAACCCGATCCCTAACCCTAACCCTAACCCTAACCCTAACCAGAACCCTAACCCTAACCCGAACCCTAACGCTAACCCTAAACCTAAACCTAACCCGAACCCTAACCCGAACCCCAACCCGAACCCTAACCCTAACCCTAACCCTAACCCTAACTCGAACCCTATCCCGAAACCTAACCCTAACCCTAACCCTAACTCTAACCCTAAAACCTTACCCTAACCCTAACCCTAACCCTAACCCGAACCCGAACCCTAACCCTAACCCTAACCCGAACCCTAACCCCTTACCCTAAACCAAACCCTAAACCTAACCCGAACCCTAACCCTAACCCTACCCCGAACCCTAACTCGAACCCTATCCCGAAACCTAACCCTAACCCTAACCCTAACCAGAACCCTAACCCGAACTCTAACTCGACCCTAACCCTAACCCTTAACCCTAACCCTAACCCGAAACCTAACCCTAACCCTATCCCGAACCATAACCCTAACCCGAACCCTAACCCTAACCCTCACCCTAAACCGAACCCAACACGAACCCGAACCCTAACCCGAACCCGAACCCTAACCCTAACCCTAACTCTAACCGAAACCCTAACCCGAACCCTAACTCGAACCCTAACCCTAACCCGAACCCTAACCCGAACCCGAAACTTAACCCTAACCCTAACCCGAACCTGAACCCTAACCCTAACCCTAACCCGAACCCTAACCCTAACACGAACCCTAACCCTAACCCTAACCCCGAACCCGAACCCTAACCCTAACCCTAACCCTAACCCGAACCCTAACGCGAACCCTATCCCGAACCCCAACCCTAACCCTAACCCGAACCCGAAACCTAAACCCTAACCCTAACCCGAACCCGAAACCTAAAACCTAACCCTAACCCGAACCCGAACCCTAAACCTAAACCTAACCCTAACCCGAACCCTAACCCTAACCCGAACCCTCACCCTAACCCTAACCCTAACCCTAACCCTAACATTATCCCTAACCCGAACCCTAACCCTAACCCTAACCCTAACCCAAACCCTAACCCTAACCCTAACCCTAACCCTAACCCGAATCCTAACCCTAACCCTAACCCGAAACCTAACCCGAACCCTAACCCTAACCCTAACCCTAACCCAAACCCTAACCCTAACCCTAACCCAAACGCGAACCCGAACCCGAACCCGAACCCTAACCCTAACCCGAAACCCGAACCCTAACCTTAACCCGAACCCGAACCCGAACCCTAACCCTAACCCAGACCGGAACCCTAAACCTAATCTAACCCTAACCCTAACCCGAACCCTAACCCTAACCCTAACCCTAAACCTAACCCTAACCCTAACCCGAACCCAGACCTAATCCTAACCGTAACCCTAACCCGAACCCTAACCCTAACCCTAACCCTAACCCTAACCCGAATCCTAACTCTAACACGAACCCTAACCCGAACCCTAACCCTAACCCTAACCCTAACCCTAACCCTAAACCTAACCCGAACCCTAACCCTAACCCGAACCCTAACGCTAACCGTAACCCTAAACCTAACCCGAACCCTAAACCGAACCCTAACCCTAACCCTAAACCGAACCCTAACCCAAACACTAACCCGAACCCTAACCCTATCCCTAACCCTAAACCTAACCCGAACCCTAACCCTAACCCTAACCGGAACCCTAACCCTAACCCGAACCCGAACCCGAACCCTAACCCTTTACCCGAATCCTAAACCTATCCGGAACCCTAACCCGAACCCTAAACCTAACCATAAACCCTAACCCTAATCCGAACCCTAACCCTAACCAGAACCCAACCCTAACCCTAACCCGAATCCTAACCCTAACCCTAACCCGAGACCTAACCCGAACCCTAACCCTAACCCTAACCCTAACCCAAACCCTAACCCTAACCCTAACCCAAACGCGAACCCGAACCCGAACCCGAACCCTAACCCTAACCCGAAACCCGAACCCTAACCCTAACCCGAACCCGAACCCTAACCCTAACCCTAACCCTAACCCTAACCCGAACCCTAACCCTAACCCGAACCCTAACGCTAACCCTAAACCTAAACCTAACCCGAACCCTAACCCGAACCCTAACACGAACCCTAACCCTAAACCTAACCCGAACACTAACCATAAACCTAACCCGAACCCTAACCCGAACCCTAACCCGAACCCTAACCCTAACCCTAACCCTAACACTAACCCTAACCTGAACCCTAACCCTAACCCTAACCCGAACCCTAACCCTAACCCTAACCCTAACCCTAACCCGAACCCTAACCCTAACCCTAAACCTAACCCTAAACCTAATCCGAAACCTAACGCTAACCCGAACCCTAACCCTAACCCTAACCCTAACCCTAACACCTAACCCTAACCCTAACCCTAACTCTAACCCTAAAACCTTACCCTAACCCTAACCCTAACCCTAACCCGAACCCGAACCCTAACCCTAACCCGAACCCGAACCCTAACCCTATCCCTAACCCTATACCTAACCCGATCCCTAACCCTAACCCTAACCCTAACCCTAACCAGAACCCTAACCCTAACCCGAACCCTAACGCTAACCCTAAACCTAAACCTAACCCGAACCCTAACCCGAACCCCAACCCGAACCCTAACCCTAACCCTAACCCTAACCCTAACTCGAACCCTATCCCGAAACCTAACCCTAACCCTAACCCTAACTCTAACCCTAAAACCTTACCCTAACCCAACCCTAACCCTAACCCGAACCCGAACCCTAACCCTAACCCTAACCCGAACCCTAACCCCTTACCCTAAACCAAACCCTAAACCTAACCCGAACCCTAACCCTAACCCTAACCCGAACCCTAACTCGAACCCTATCCCGAAACCTAAACCTAACCCTAACCCTAACCAGAACCCTAACCCGAACTCTAACTCGACCCTAACCCTAACCCTTAACCCTAACCCTAACCCGAAACCTAACCCTAACCCTATCCCGAACCATAACCCTAACCCGAACCCTAACCCTAACCCTCACCCTAAACCGAACCCAACACGAACCCGAACCCTAACCCGAACCCGAACCCTAACCCTAACCCTAACTCTAACCGAAACCCTAACCCGAACCCTAACTCGAACCCTAACCCTAACCCGAACCCTAACCCGAACCCGAAACTTAACCCTAACCCTAACCCGAACCTGAACCCTAACCCTAACCCTAACCCGAACCCTAACCCTAACACGAACCCTAACCCTAACCCTAACCCCGAACCCGAACCCTAACCCTAACCCTAACCCTAACCCGAACCCTAACGCGAACCCTATCCCGAACCCCAACCCTAACCCTAACCCGAACCCGAAACCTAAACCCTAACCCTAACCCGAACCCGAAACCTAAAACCTAACCCTAACCCGAACCCGAACCCTAAACCTAAACCTAACCCTAACCCGAACCCTAACCCTAACCCGAACCCTCACCCTAACCCTAACCCTAACCCTAACCCTAACATTATCCCTAACCCTAACCCTAAACCTAACCCGAACCGTAACACTAACCCCTAACCCTAACCCTAACCCTAACCCGAAGCCTAAACCTAACCCGAACCCTAACCCTAACCCTAACCCGAAACCTAACCCTAACCCGAACCCTAACCCTAACCCTAAACCTAACCCTAACCCGAACCCTAACCTGAACCCTAAACCGAACCCTAACCCTAACCATAACCCAAACCCTAACCCGAACCCTACCCCTAACCCTAACCCTACCCCAAACCCTAATCCGAACCCTAACCCAAACCCTAACCCGAACCCTAACCCTAACCCTAACCCGAACCCGAACCCGAACCCTAACCCGAACCCTAACCCGAACCCTAACCCGAACCGTAACCCGAACCCTAACCTAACCCTATTCCAAAACCTAACCCGAACCCTAAGCCTAACACGAACTCGAACACTAAACCTAACCCCAACCCTACCCCGAACCCTGACCCGAACCCTAACCCGAACCCTAACCCTAACTCGAACCCTAACCCGAACCCTAAACCGATCCCAAACCCGAACCCTAACCCTAACCCTAAACCGAACGCTAACCCTAACACTAACACTAACCCTAACCCGAACCCTAACCCTAACCCTAACCCGAACCCTAACCCTAACCATAACCCTAACCCGAACCTTAACCCTAACCCCTAACCCTAACCCTAACCCTAACCCGAACCCTAACCCTAAACCTAACCCCTAAACCTAACCCTAACACTTACCCGAACCCTAAGCCTAACCCGAACCCTAACCCTAACCCGAAACCTAACCCTAAACCTAACCCGAACCCGAACCCGAACCCTAACCCTAACCCTAAACCGAAGCCTAAACCTAACCCGAACCCTAACCCTAAACCTAACCCGAACCCTAACCCTAAACCGAACCCTAACCCTAACCCGAACCCTAACCCTAACCCGAACCCGAACCCGAACCCTAACCCTAACCCGAACCCTAACCCTACCCTAACCCGAACCCTAACCCGAACCCGAACCCTAACCCGAACCCGAACCCTAACCCTAACCCTAACCCGAACCCTAACCCTAAACCTAACCCGAACCCTAACCCTAACCCGAACCCTAACCCTAACCCTAACCCGAACCCTAAACCTAACCCGAACCCGAACCCTAACCCTAACCCGATCCCTAACCCTAAACCTAACCCGAATCCTAACACTAACCCTAACCCAAACCCTAACCCGAACACTAACCCTAATCCTAACCCTAACACAAACCCTAACCCTTACCCTAACCCGAACCCTAACCCTAACCCTAACCCGAACCCTAACCCTAACCCTAAACCTAACCCTAACCCGAACCCTAACCCTAAACCTAACCCAAACCCTAAACCTAACCCTAACCCGAACCCTAACCCTAACCCGAATCCTAACCCTAACACTAACCCTAACCCGAAACCTAACCTTAACCCGAACCCTAACCCTAAACCTAAGCCGAAACCTAACCCTAACCCGAGCCCTAACCCTAAACCTAACCCGAACCCTAACCCTAACCCGAACCCGAACCCTAACCCTAAACCTAAACGGAACACTAACCCTAACCCTAACACGAACCCTAACCCGAACCCTAACCCTACCCTAACCTGAACACTAACCCCTAACCCTAACCCGAACCCGAACCCTAACCCAAACCCTAACCCTAACCCTAACCCGAACCCTAACCCTAACCCGAAAACTAAACCAATCCCTAACCCGAACCCTAAACCTAACCCTAAACCTAACCATAACCCGAACCCTCACCCTAACCCGAACCCTAACCCTAACCCTAACCCTAACCCTAACCTGAACCCTAACCCGAACCCTAACCCGAACCCTAAGCTAACCCTAACCCGAACCCTAACCCGAACACTAACCCTAACCCTAACTGGAACCCTAAACCTAACCCTAACCCGAACCCTAACCCTAACACTAACCCTAACCCTAACCCGAACCCTAAACCTAACCCGAACCCTAAGGCTAACCCTAACCCTAAACCTAACCCGAACCCTAACCCGAACACTAACCCGAACCCTAACCCTAAACCTAACCCGAACCCTAACCCTAAACCTAACCCGAACCCTAACCCGAACCCTAACCAGAACCCTAACCCTAACCCTAACCCTAAACCTAACCTGAACCCTAACCCTAACCCTAACCCGAACCCTACCCCTAACCCTAACCCTAACCCTAACCCGAACCCTAACCCTAACCCTAAACATAACCCTAACCCTAATCCGAACCCTAACCCTAATCCTAACCCGAACCCTAATCCGAAACGTAACGCTAACCCGAATCCTAACCCTAACCCTAACCCTAACCCTAACACCTAACCCTAACCCTAACCCTAACTCTAACCCTAAACCTTACCCTAACCCTAACCCTAACCCTAACCCTAACCCGAACCCTAACCCTAAGCCTAACCCAAACCCTAACCCTAACCCTAACCCTATCCCTAACCTGATCCCTAACCCTAACCCTAACCCTAACCCCTTACCCTAAACCAAACCCTAAACTTAACCCGAACCCTAACCCTAATCCTAACCCGAACCCTAACCCTAACCCTAACCCGAACCCTAACTCGAACCCTAACCCGAAACATAACCCTAACCCTAACCCTAACCAGAACCCTAACCCGAACTCTAACTCGACCCTAAACCTAACCCTTAAACCTAACCCTAACCCGAAACCTAACCCTAACCCTATCCCGAACCCTAACCCTAACCCGAACCCTAACCCTAACCCTAACCCTAAACCGAACCCAACACGAACCCGAACCCTAACCCGAACCCGAACCCTAACCCTAACCCTAACTCTAACCCAAACCCTAACCCGAACCCTAACTCGAACCCTAAACCTAACCCGATCCCTAACCCGAACCCGAAACTTAACCCTAACCCTAACCCGAACCCGAACCCTAACCCTAACCCTAACCCGAACCCTAACCCTAACCCGAACCCTAACCCTAATACTAACCCCGAACCCGAACCCTAAACCTAACCCTAACCCTAACCCGAACCCTAACCAGAACCCAATCCGAACCCCAACCCTAACCCTAACCCGAACCCGAAACCTAAACCCTAACCCTAACCCGAACCCGAACCCTAACACCTAACCCTAACCCGAACCCGAACCCTAAACCTAACCCTAACCCTTACCCGAACCCTAACCCTAACCCGAACCCTAACCCTAACCCTAACCCGAACCCTAACCTGAACCCTAAACCGAACCCTAACCCTAACCATAACCCAAACCCTAACCCGAACCCTACCCCTAACCCTAACCCTACCCCAAACCCTAATCCGAACCCTAACCCAAACCCTAACCCGAACCCTAACCCTAACCCTAACCCGAACCCGAACCCGAACCCTAACCCGAACCCTAACCCGAACCCTAACCCGAACCGTAACCCGAACCCTAACCTAACCCTATTCCAAAACCTAACCCGAACCCTAAGCCTAACACGAACTCGAACACTAAACCTAACCCCAACCCTACCCCGAACCCTGACCCGAACCCTAACCCGAACCCTAACCCTAACTCGAACCCTAACCCGAACCCTAAACCGATCCCAAACCCGAACCCTAACCCTAACCCTAAACCGAACGCTAACCCTAACACTAACCCTAACCCTAACCCGAACCCTAACCCTAACCCTAACCCGAACCCTAACCCTAACCATAACCCTAACCCGAACCCTAACCCTAACCCCTAACCCTAACCCTAACCCTAACCCGAACCCTAACCCTAAACCTAACCCCTAAACCTAACCCTAACCCTTACCCGAACCCTAAGCCTAACCCGAACCCTAACCCTAACCCGAAACCTAACCCTAAACCTAACCCGAACCCGAACCCGAACCCTAACCCTAACCCTAAACCGAAGCCTAAACCTAACCCGAACCCTAACCCTAAACCTAACCCGAACCCTAACCCTAACCCTAACCCTAAACCGAACCCTAACCCTAACCCGAACCCTAACCCTAACCCGAACCCGAACCCGAACCCTAACCCTAACCCGAACCCTAACCCTACCCTAACCCGAACCCTAACCCGAACCCGAACCCTAACCCGAACCCGAACCCTAACCCTAACCCTAACCCGAACCCTAACCCTAAACCTAACCCGAACCCTAACCCTAACCCGAACCCTAACCCTAACCCTAACCCGAACCCTAAACCTAACCCGAACCCGAACCCTAACCCTAACCCGATCCCTAACCCTAAACCTAACCCGAATCCTAACACTAACCCTAACCCAAACCCTAACCCGAACACTAACCCTAATCCTAACCCTAACACAAACCCTAACCCTAACCCTAAACCGAACCCTAACCCTAACCCTAACCCGAACCCTAACCCTAACCCTAAACCTAACCCTAACCCGAACCCTAACCCTAAACCTAACCCAAACCCTAAACCTAAACCTAACCCGAACCCTAACCCTAACCCGAACCCTAACCCTAACACTAACCCTAACCCGAAACCTAACCCTAACCCGAACCCTAACCCTAAACCTAAGCCGAAACCTAACCCTAACCCGAGCCCTAACCCTAAACCTAACCCGAACCCTAACCCTAACCCGAACCCGAACCCTAACCCTAAACCTAAACGGAACACTAACCCTAACCCTAACACGAACCCTAACCCGAACCCTAACCCTACCCTAACCTGAACACTAACCCCTAACCCTAACCCGAACCCGAACCCTAACCCAAACCCTAACCCTAACCCTAACCCGAACCCTAACCCTAACCCTAACTCTAACCCTAAACCTAACCCTCACCCGAACACTAACCCTAACCCGAAACCTAAACCAATCCCTAACCCGAACCCTAAACCTAACCCTAAACCTAACCATAACCCGAACCCTCACCCTAACCCGAACCCTAACCCTAACCCTAACCCTAACCTGAACCCTAACCCGAACCCTAACCCGAACCCTAAGCTAACCCTAACCCGAACCCTAACCCGAAAACTAACCCTAACCCTAACTGGAACCCTAAACCTAACCCTAACCCGAACCCTAACCCTAACCCTAACCCTAACCCTAACCCGAACCCTAAACCTAACCCGAACCCTAAGGCTAACCCTAACCCTAAACCTAACCCGAACCCTAACCCGAACACTAACCCGAACCCTAACCCTAAACCTAACCCGAACCCTAACCCTAAACCTAACCCGAACCCTAACCCGAACCCTAACCTGAACCCTAACCCTAACCCTAACCCTAAACCTAACCTGAACCCTAACCCTAACCCTAACCCGAACCCTACCCCTAACCCTAACCCTAACCCTAACCCGAACCCTAACCCTAACCCTAAACATAACCCTAACCCTAATCCGAACCCTAACCCTAATCCTAACCCGAACCCTAATCCGAAACGTAACGCTAACCCGAATCCTAACCCTAACCCTAACCCTAACCCTAACACCTAACCCTAACCCTAACCCTAACTCTAACCCTAAACCTTACCCTAACCCTAACCCTAACCCTAACCCTAACCCGAACCCTAACCCTAAGCCTAACCCAAACCCTAACCCTAACCCTAACCCTATCCCTAACCTGATCCCTAACCCTAACCCTAACCCTAACCCCTTACCCTAAACCAAACCCTAAACCTAACCCGAACCCTAACCCTAATCCTAACCCGAACCCTAACCCTAACCCTAACCCGAACCCTAACTCGAACCCTAACCCGAAACATAACCCTAACCCTAACCCTAACCAGAACCCTAACCCGAACTCTAACTCGACCCTAAACCTAACCCTTAAACCTAACCCTAACCCGAAACCTAACCCTAACCCTATCCCGAACCCTAACCCTAACCCGAACCCTAACCCTAACCCTAACCCTAAACCGAACCCAACACGAACCCGAACCCTAACCCGAACCCGAACCCTAACCCTAACCCTAACTCTAACCCAAACCCTAACCCGAACCCTAACTCGAACCCTAAACCTAACCCGATCCCTAACCCGAACCCGAAACTTAACCCTAACCCTAACCCGAACCCGAACCCTAACCCTAACCCTAACCCGAACCCTAACCCTAACCCGAACCCTAACCCTAACACTAACCCCGAACCCGAACCCTAAACCTAACCCTAACCCTAACCCGAACCCTAAACAGAACCCTATCCCGAACCCCAACCCTAACCCTAACCCGAACCCGAAACCTAAACCCTAACCCTAACCCGAACACGAACCCTAACACCTAACCCTAACCCGAACCCGAACCCTAAACCTAACCCTAACCCTTACCCGAACCCTAACCCTAACCCGAACCCTAACCCTAACCCTAACCCGAACCCTAACCCTAACATTAACCCTAACCCTAACCCTAAACCTAACCCGAACCGTAACCCTAACCCCTAACCCGAACCCTAACCCTAACCCGAACCCTAACCCTAACCCGAACCCTAACCCTAACCCTAACCCGAAACCTAACCCTAACCCGAACCCTAACCCTAACCCTATCCCTAACCCTAACCCGAACCCTAACCTGAACCCTAACCCGAACCCTAACCCTAACCCTAACCCAAACCCTAACCCGAAACCTACCCCTAACACTAACCATAACCCAAACCCTAATCCGAACCCTAACCCAAACCCTAACCCGAACCCTAACCCTAACCCTAACCCGAACCCGAACCCGAACCCTAACCCGAACCCTAACCCGAACCGTAACCCGAACCCTAAACCTAACCTTATTCCAAAACCTAACCCGAACCCTAAGCCTAACACGAACCCGAACACTAAACCTAACCCCAACCCTAACCCGAACCCTAACCCGAAACCTAACCCGAACCCTAACCCGATCCCAAACCCGAACCCTAAACCTAAACCTAAACCGAACGCTAACCCTAACCCTAACCCTAAACCTAACCCGAACCCTAACCCTAACCCTAACCCGAACCCTAACCCTAACCATAAACCTAACCCGAACCCTAACTCTAACCCCTAACCCTAACCCTAACCCTAACCCGAACCCGAACCCTAACACTAAACCTAACACCTAACCCTAACCCTAACCCTAACCCGAACCCTAACCCTAACCCGAACCCTAACCCTAACCCGAAACCTAACCCTAAACCTAACCCGAACCCGAACCCGAACCCTAACCCTAACCCGAACCCGAACCCGAACCCTAAACCTAAACCGAACCCTAACCCTACCCTAACACGAAATCTAACCCGAACCCGAAACCTAACCCGAACCCGAACCCTAACCCTAACCCGAACCCTAACCCTAACCCTAACCCGAACCCTAAACCTAACCCGAACCCGAACCCTAACCCTAACCCGAACCCTAACCCTAAACCTAACCCGAATCCTAAACCTAACCCTAAACCTAACCCGAACCCTAACCCTAACCCTAACCCTAACCCGAACCCTAACCCTAAACCTATCCCGAACCCTAAACCTAACCCTAACCCGAACCCTAACCCTAACCCGAACCCTAACCATAACACTAACCCTAACCCGAAACCTAACCCTAACCCGAACCCTAACCCTAAACCTAAGCCGAACCCTAACCCTAACCCGAGCCGTAACCCTAAACCTAACCCGAACCCTAACCCTAACCCGAACCCGAACCCTAACCCTAAACCTAACCGGAACACTAACCCTAACCCTAACCCAAACCCTAACCCGAACCCTAACCCTAAACCTTACCTGAACACTAACCCCTAACCCTAACCCGAACCCGAACCCTAACCCGAACCCTAACCCTAACCCTAACCCGAACCCTAACCCTAACCCTAACTCTACCCTAAACCTAACCCTCACCCGAACACTAACCCTAACCCGAACCCTAATCCGATCCCTAACCCGAACCCTAAACCTAACCCTAAACCTAACCCTAACCCGAACCCTCACCCTAACCCGAACCCTAACCCTAACCCTAACCCTAACCCGAACCCTAACCCGAACCCTAACCCGAACCCTAAGCTAACCCTGACCCGAACCCTAACCCGAACCCTAACCCTAACCCTAACTGGAACCATAACCCTAAACCTAACCCGAACCCTAACCCGAACCATAACACTAACCCTAAACCTAACCCTAACACGAACCCTAACCCTAACCCTAACCCGAACCCGAACCCTAACACGAACCCTAACCCTAACCCTAATCCGAACCCTAACCCTAACCCTAACCCTAACCCGAACCCTAACCCTAACCCGAACCCGAACCCGAACCCTAACCCTAACCCGAACCCTAACCCTACCCTAACCCGAACCCTAACCCGAACCCGAACCCTAACCCGAACCCCAACCCTAACCCTAACCCTAACCCGAACCCTAACCCTAAACCTAACCCGAACCCTAACCCTAACCCGAACCCTAACCCTAACCCTAACCCGAACCCTAAACCTAACCCGAACCCGAACCCTAACCCTAACCCGATCCCTAACCCTAAACCTAACCCGAATCCTAACACTAACCCTAACCCAAACCCTAACCCGAACACTAACCCTAATCCTAACCCTAACACAAACCCTAACCCTAACCCTAACCCGAACCCTAACCCTAACCCTAACCCGAACCCTAACCCTAACCCTAAACCTAACCCTAACCCGAACCCTAACCCTAAACCTAACCCAAACCCTAAACCTAACCCTAACCCGAACCCTAACCCTAACCCGAACCCTAACCCTAACACTAACCCTAACCCGAAACCTAACCCTAACCCGAACCCTAACCCTAAACCTAAGTCGAAACCTAACCCTAACCCGAGCCCTAACCCTAAACCTAACCCGAACCCTAACCCTAACCCGAACCCGAACCCTAACCCTAAACCTAAACGGAACACTAACCCTAAACCTAACCCGAACCCTAACCCGAACCCTAACCCTACCCTAACCTGAACACTAACCCCTAACCCTAACCCGAACCCGAACCCTAACCCAAACCCTAACCCTAACCCTAACCCGAACCCTAACCCTAACCCTAACTCTAACCCTAAACCTAACCCTCACCCGAACACTAACCCTAACCCGAAACCTAAACCAATCCCTAACCCGAACCCTAAACCTAACCCTAAACCTAACCCTAACCCGAACCCTCACCCTAACCCGAACCCTAACCCTAACCCTAACCCTAACCTGAACCCTAACCCGAACCCTAACCCGAACCCTAAGCTAACCCTAACCCGAACCCTAACCCGAACACTAACCCTAACCCTAACTGGAACCCTAAACCTAACCCTAACCCGAACCCTAACCCTAACCCTAACCCTAACCCTAACCCGAACCCTAAACCTAACCCGAACCCTAAGGCTAACCCTAACCCTAAACCTAACCCGAACCCTAACCCGAACACTAACCCGAACCCTAACCCTAAACCTAACCCGAACCCTAACCCTAAACCTAACCCGAACCCTAACCCGAACCCTAACCCGAACCCTAACCCTAACCCTAAACCTAAACCTAACCTGAACCCTAACCCTAAACCTAACCCGAACCCTAACCCTAAGCCTAACCCAAACCCTAACCCTAACCCTAACCCTATCCCTAACCTGATCCCTAACCCTAACCCTAACCCTAACCCCTTACCCTAAACCAAACCCTAAACCTAACCCGAACCCTAACCCTAATCCTAACCCGAACCCTAACCCTAACCCTAACCCGAACCCTAACTCGAACCCTAACCCGAAACATAACCCTAACCCTAACCCTAACCAGAACCCTAACCCGAACTCTAACTCGACCCTAAACCTAACCCTTAAACCTAACCCTAACCCGAAACCTAACCCTAACCCTATCCCGAACCCTAACCCTAACCCGAACCCTAACCCTAACCCTAACCCTAAACCGAACCCAACACGAACCCGAACCCTAACCCGAACCCGAACCCTAACCCTAACCCTAACTCTAACCCAAACCCTAACCCGAACCCTAACTCGAACCCTAAACCTAACCCGATCCCTAACCCGAACCCGAAACTTAACCCTAACCCTAACCCGAACCCGAACCCTAACCCTAACCCTAACCCGAACCCTAACCCTAACCCGAACCCTAACCCTAACACTAACCCCGAACCCGAACCCTAAACCTAACCCTAACCCTAACCCGAACCCTAACCAGAACCCTATCCCGAACCCCAACCCTAACCCTAACCCGAACCCGAAACCTAAACCCTAACCCTAACCCGAACCCGAACCCTAACACCTAACCCTAACCCGAACCCGAACCCTAAACCTAACCCTAACCCTTACCCGAACCCTAACCCTAACCCGAACCCTAACCCTAACCCTAACCCGAACCCTAACCCTAACATTAACCCTAACCCTAACCCTAAACCTAACCCGAACCGTAACCCTAACCCCTAACCCGAACCCTAACCCTAACCCGAACCCTAACCCTAACCCGAACCCTAACCCTAACCCTAACCCGAAACCTAACCCTAACCCGAACCCTAACCCTAACCCTATCCCTAACCCTAACCCGAACCCTAACCTGAACCCTAACCCGAACCCTAACCCTAACCCTAACCCAAACCCTAACCCGAAACCTACCCCTAACACTAACCATAACCCAAACCCTAATCCGAACCCTAACCCAAACCCTAACCCGAACCCTAACTCTAACCCTAACCCGAACCCGAACCCGAACCCTAACCCGAACCCTAACCCGAACCGTAACCCGAACCCTAAACCTAACCTTATTCCAAAACCTAACCCGAACCCTAAGCCTAACACGAACCCGAACACTAAACCTAACCCCAACCCTAACCCGAACCCTAACCCGAAACTAACCCAAACCCTAACCCTAACCCGAACCCTAACCCGAACCCTAACCCGATCCCAAACCCGAACCCTAAACCTAACCCTAAACCGAACGCTAACCCTAACCCTAACCCTAAACCTAACCCGAACCCTAACCCTAACCCTAACCCGAACCCTAACCCTAACCATAAACCTAACCCGAACCCTAACTCTAACCCCTAACCCTAACCCTAACCCTAACCCGAACCCGAACCCTAACCCTAAACCTAACCCCTAACCCTAACCCTAACCCTAACCCGAACCCTAACCCTAACCCGAACCCTAACCCTAACCCGAAATCTAACCCTAAACCTAACCCGAACCCGAACCCGAACCCGAACCCTAACCCTAACCCGAACCCGAACCCGAACCCTAAACCTAACCCGAACCCTAACCCTACCCTAACACGAAATCTAACCCGAACCCGAAACCTAACCCGAACCCGAACCCTAACCCTAACCCGAACCCTAACCCTAACCCTAACCCGAACCCTAAACCTAACCCGAACCCGAACCCTAACCCTAACCCGAACCCTAACCCTAAACCTAACCCGAATCCTAAACCTAACCCTAAACCTAACCCGAACCCTAACCCTAACCCTAACCCTAACCCGAACCCTAACCCTAAACCTAACCCGAACCCTAAACCTAACCCTAACCCGAACCCTAACCCTAACCCGAACCCTAACCATAACACTAACCCTAACCCGAAACCTAACCCTAACCCGAACCCTAACCCTAAACCTAAGCCGAACCCTAACCCTAACCCGAGCCGTAACCCTAAACCTAACCCGAACCCTAACCCTAACCCGAACCCGAACCCTAACCCTAAACCTAACCGGAACACTAACCCTAACCCTAACCCAAACCCTAACCCGAACCCTAACCCTAACCCTTACCTGAACACTAACCCCTAACCCTAACCCGAACCCGAACCCTAACCCGAACCCTAACCCTAACCCGAACCCTAACCCTAACCCTAACTCTAACCCTAAACCTAACCCTCACCCGAACACTAACCCTAACCCGAACCCTAAACCGATCCCTAACCCGAACTCTAAACGTAACCCTAAACCTAACCCTAACCCGAACCCTCACCCTAACCCGAACACTAACCCTAACCCTAACCCTAACCCGAACCCTAACCCGAACCCTAACCCGAACCCTAAGCTAACCCTGACCCGAACCCTAACCCGAACCCTAACCCTAACCCTAACTGGAACCATAACCCTAACCCTAACCCGAACCCTAACCCGAACCATAACACTAACCCTAACCCTAACCCTAACACGAAACCTAACCCTAACCCTAACCCGAACCCGAACCCTAACACGAACCCTAACCCTAACCCTAATCCGAACCCTAACCCTAACCCTAACCCTAACCCGAACCCTAACCCTAACATTAACCCTAACCCTAACCCTAAACCTAACCCGAACCGTAACCCTAACCCCTAACCCGAAACCTAACCCTAACCCGAACCCTAACCCTAACCCGAACCCTAACCCTAACCCTAACCCGAAACCTAACCCTAACCCGAACCCTAACCCTAACCCTATCCCTAACCCTAACCCGAACCCTAACCTGAACCCTAACCCGAACCCTAACCCTAATCCTAACCCAAACCCTAACCCGAAACCTACCCCTAACACTAACCATAACCCAAACCCTAATCCGAACCCTAACCCAAACCCTAACCCAACCCTAACCCTAACCCTCACCCGAACCCGAACCCGAACCCTAACCCGAACCCTAACCCGAACCGTAACCCGAACCCTAAACCTAACCTTATTCCAAAACCTAACCCGAACCCTAAGCCTAACACGAACCCGAACACTAAACCTAACCCCAACCCTAACCCGAACCCTAACCCGAAACCTAACCCGAACCCTAACCCTAACCCGAACCCTAACCCGAACCCTAACCCGATCCCAAACCCGAACCCTAAAGCTAACCCTAAACCGAACGCTAACCCTAACCCTAACCCTAAACCTAACCCGAACCCTAACCCTAACCCTAACCCGAACCCTAACCCTAACCATAAACCTAACCCGAACCCTAACTCTAACCCCTAACCCTAACCCTAACCCTAACCCGAACCCGAAACCTAACCCTAAACCTAACCCCTAACCCTAACCCTAACCCTAACCCGAACCCTAACCCTAACCCGAACCCTAACCCTAACCCGAAACCTAACCCTAAACCTAACCCGAACCCGAACCCTAACCCTAACCCGAACCCGAACCCGAACCCTAAACCTAACCCGAACCCTAACCCTACCCTAACACGAAACCTAACCCGAACCCGAAACCTAACCCGAACCCGAACCCTAACCCTAACACGAACCCTAACCCTAACCCTAACCCGAACCCTAAACCTAACCCGAACCCGAACCCTAACCCTAACACGAACCCTAACCCTAAACCTAACCCGAATCCTAAACCTAACCCTAAACCTAAACCGAACCCTAACCCTAACCCTAACCCTAACCCTAACCCTAACCCTAACCCGAACCCTAACCCTAAACCTAACCCGAACCCTAAACCTAACCCTAACCCGAACCCTAACCCTAACCCGAACCCTAACCATAACACTAACCCTAACCCGAAACCTAACCCTAACCCGAACCCTAACCCTAAACCTAAGCCGAACCCTAACCCTAACCCGAGCCGTAACCCTAAACCTAACCCGAACCATAACCCTAACCCGAACCCGAACCCTAACCCTAAACCTAACCGGAACACTAACCCTAACCCTAACCCAAACCCTAACCCGAACCCTAACCCTAACCCTTACCTGAACACTAACCCCTAAACCTAACCCGAACCCGAA
>JAVLSZ010000040.1:1007500-1015000 GCA_032313775.1 Urocyon cinereoargenteus
TAACCCGAACCCTAACCCTAACCCTAACCCAAACCCTAACCCTAATCCTAACCCTATCCCTAATCCGAAACCTAACCCTAAACCTAACCCGAACCCTAACCCTAACTCTAACCCGAACCCTAACCCTAACCCGAACCCTAACCCTAACACTTACCCTAACCCGAACACTAACCCTAACCCGAACCCTAACCCTAAACCTAACCCGAAACCTAACCCTAACCCGAATCCGAACCCTAACCCTAAACCTAACCCGAACACTAACCCTAACCCTAACCCAAACCCTAACCCTAAAACTAACCTGAACACTAACCCCTAACCCTAACCCGAACCCGAACCCTAACCCGAACACTAACCCTAACCCTAACCCGAACCCTAACCCTAACCCTAACCCTAACCCGAACCCTAACCCTAACCCTAACTCTAACCCTAAACCTAACCCTCACCCGAACACTAACCCTAACCCGAACCCTAAACCGAACCCTAACCCGAAACCTAAACCTAACCCTAACCCTAACCCGAACCCGAACCCTAACCCTAACCCTAACCCTAACCCGAACCCTAACCCGAACCCTAACCCGAACCCTAACCCTAAACCTAACCCGAACCCTAACCCGAACCCTAACCCGAACCCGAACCCTAACCCTAACCCGAACCCTAACCCTACCCTAACCCGAACCCTAAACCGAACCCTAACCAGAAACCTAACCCGAACCCGAACCCGAACCCTAACCCTAACCCGAACCCTAACCCTACCCTAACCCGAACCCTAACACGAACCCGAACCCTAACCCTAACCCTAACCCTAACCCGAACCCTAAACCTAACCCGAGCCCTAACCCTAACACTAACCCTAACCCGAACCCTAACCCTAACCCGAACCCTAACCCTAAACCTAAGCCGAAACCTAACCCTAACCCGAGCCCTAACCCTAAACCTAACCCGAACCCTAACCCTAACCCGAACCCGAACCCTAACCCTAAACCTAAACGGAACACTAACCCTAACCCTAACCCGAACCCTAACCCGAACCCTAACCCTACCCTAACCTGAACACTAACCCCTAACCCTAACCCGAACCCGAACCCTAACCCAAACCCTAACCCTAACCCTAACCCGAACCCTAACCCTAACCCTAACTCTAACCCTAAACCTAACCCTCACCCGAACCCTAACCCTAAACCGAACCCTAAACCGATCCCTAACCCGAACCCTAAACCTAACCCTAAACCTAACACTAATCCGAACCCTCACCCTAACCCGAACCCTAACCCTAACCCTAACCCTAACCCGAACCCTAACACGAACCCTAACCCGAACCCTAAGCTAAGCCTAACCCGAACCCTAACCCGAACACTAACCCTAACACTAACTGGAACCCTAAACCTAACCCTAACCCGAAACCTAACCCTAACCCTAACCCTATACCTAACCCGATCCCTAACCCTAACTCTAACCCTAAACCTAACCCGAACCCTAACCCTAACCCGAACCCTAAGGCTAACCCTAACCCTAAACCTAACCCGAACCCTAACCCGAACACTAACCCGAACCCTAACCCTAAACCTAACCCGAACCCTAACCCTAAACCTAACCCGAACCCTAACCCGAACCCTAACCCGAACACTAACCCTAACCCTAACCCTAACCTGAACCCTAACCCTAACCCTAACCCGAACCCTACCCCTAACCCTAACCCTAACCCTAACCCGAACCCTAACCCTAACCCTAAACCTAACCCTAACCCTAATACGAACCCTAACCCTAATCCTAACCCGAACCCTAATCCGAAACCTAACGCTAACCCGAATCCTAACCCTAACCCTAACCCTAACCCTAACACCTAACCCTAACCCTAACGCTAACTCTATCCCTAACGTGATCCCTAACCCTAACCCTAACCCTAACCATAACCCCTTACCCTAAACCAAACCCTAAACCTAACCCGAACCCTAACCCTAATCCTAACCCGAACCCTAACCCTAACCCTAACCCGAACCCTACCTCGAACCCTAACCCGAAACCTAACCCTAACCCTAACCCTAACCAGAACCCTAACCCGAACTCTAACTCGACCCTAAACCTAACCCTTAACCCTACCCCTAACCCGAAACCTAACGCTAACCCTATCCCGAACCCGAACCCTAACCCGAACCCTAAACCTAACCCTAACCCTAAACCGAACCCAACACGAACCCGAACCCTAACCCGAACCCGAACCCTCACCCTAACCCTAACTCTAACCCAAACCCTAACCCGAACCCTAACTCGAACCCTAACCCTACCCCGATCCCTAACCCGAACCCGAAACTTAACCCTAACCCTAACCCGAACCCGAACCCTAACCCTAACCCTAACCCGAACCCTAACCCTAACCCGAACCCTAACCCTAACCCTAACCCCGAACCCGAACCCTAAACCTAACCCTAACCCTAACCCGAACCCTAACCGGAACCCTATCCCGAACCCCAACCCTAACCCTAACCCGAACCCTACCCCTAACACTAACCCTAACCCAAACCCTAATCCGAACCCTAACCCAAACCCTAACCCGAACCCTAACCCTAACGCTAACCCGAACCCGAACCCGAACTCTAACCCGAACCCTAACCCGAACCCTAACCCGAACCGTAACCCGAAACCTAAACCTAACCTTATTCCAAAACCTAACCCGAACCCTAAGCCTAACACGAACCCGAACACTAACCCTAACCCCAACCCTAACCCGAACCCTAACCCGAAACCTAACCCGAACCCTAACCCTAACCCGAACCCTAACCCGAACCCTAACCCGATCCCAAACCCGAACCCTAAACCTAACCCTAAACCGAACGCTAACCCTAACACTAACCCTAACCCTAACCCGAACCCTAACCCTAACCCTAACCCGAACTCTAACCCTAACCATAACCCTAACCCGAACCCTAACCCTAACCCCTAACCCTAACCCTAACCCTAACCCGAACCCGAACCCTAACCCTAAACCTAACCCCTAACCCTAACCCTAACCCTAACCCGAACCCTAACCCTAACCCGAACCCTAACCCTAACCCGAAACCTAACCCTAAACCTAACCCGAACCCGAACCCGAACCCTAACCCTAACCCGAAGCCTAAACCTAACCCGAACCCTATCCCTAACCCTAACCCGAACCCTAACCCTAACCCGAACCCTAAACCTAACCCGAACCCGAACCCTAACCCTAACCCGAACCCTAACCCTACCCTAACACGAACCCTAACCCGAACCCGAACCCTAACCCGAACCCGAACCCTAACCCTAACCCGAACCCTAACCCTAACCCTAACCCGAACCCTAAACCTAACCCGAACCCGAACCCTAACCCTAACACGAACCCTAACCCTAAACCTAACCCGAATCCTAAACCTAACCCTAACCCTAACCCGAACCCTAACCCTAACCCTAACCCTAACCCTAACCCTAACCCGAACCCTAACCCTAAACCTAACCCGAACCCTAAACCTAACCCTAACCCGAACCCTAACCCTAACCCGAACCTAACCATAACACTAACCCTAACCCGAACCCTAACCCTAACCCGAACCCTAACCCTAAACCTAAGCCGAACCCTAACCCTAACCCGAGCCCTAACCCTAAACCTAACCCGAACCCTAACCCTAACCCGAACCCGAACCCTAACCCTAAACCTAACCGGAACACTAACCCTAAGCCTACCCCAAACCCTAACCCTAACCCTAACCCTAACCCTTACCTGAACACTAACCTCTAAACCTAACCCGAACCCGAACCCTAACCCGAACCCTAACCCTAACCCTAACACGAACCCTAACCCTAACCCTAACTCTAACCCTAAACCTAACCCTCACCCGAACCCTAACCCTAACCCGAACCCTAAACCGATCCCTAACCCGAACCCTAAACCTAACCCTAAACCTAACCCTAACCCGAACCCTCACCCTAACCCGAACACTAAACCTAACCCTAACCCTAACCCGAACCCTAACCCAAACCCTAACCCGAACCCTAAGCTAACCCTGACCCGAACCCTAACCCCAACCCTAAACCTAACCCTAACTGGAACCATAACCCTAACCCTAACCCGAACCCTAACCCGAACCATAACACTAACCCTAACCCTAACCCTAACACGAACCCTAACCCTAACCCTAACCCGAACCCGAACCCTAACCCGAACCCTAACCCTAACCCTAATCCGAACCCTAACCCTAACCCGAACCCTAACCCTAACCCGAACCCGAAACCTAACCCTAACCCGAAACCTAACAATAACCCTAACCCTAAACCGAACCCTAACCCTAAACCTAAACCTAACCCGAACCCTAACCCTAACCCTAACCCGAACCCTAACCCTAACCATAAACCTAACCCGAACCCTAACTCTAACCCCTAACCCTAACCCTAACCCTAACCCGAACCCGAACCCTAACCCTAAACCTAACCCCTAACCCTAACCCTAACCCTAACCCGAACCCTAACCCTAACCCGAACCCTAACCCTAACCCGAAACCTAACCCTAAACCTAACCCGAACCCGAACCCGAACCCTAACCCTAACCCGAACCCGAACCCGAACCCTAAAACTAACCCGAACCCTAACCCTACCCTAACACGAAATCTAACCCGAACCCGAAACCTAACCCGAACCCGAACCCTAACCCTAACCCGAACCCTAACCCTAACCCTAACCCGAACCCTAAACCTAACCCGAACCCGAACCCTAACCCTAACCCGAACCCTAACCCTAAACCTAACCCGAATCCTAAACCTAACCCTAAACCTAACCCGAACCCTAACCCTAACCCTAACCCTAACCCGAACCCTAACCCTAAACCTAACCCGAACTCTAACCTAACCCTAACCCGAACCCTAACCCTAACCCGAACCCTAACCATAACACTAACCCTAACCCGAAACCTAACCCTAACCCGAACCCTAACCCTAAACCTAAGCCGAACCCTAACCCTAACCCGAGCCGTAATCCTAAACCTAACCCGAACCCTAACCCTAACCCGAACCCGAACCCTAACCCTAAACCTAACCGGAACACTAACCCTAACCCTAACCCAAACCCTAACCCGAACCCTAACCCTAACCCGAACCCTAACCATAACACTAACCCTAACCCTAACCCTAACCCTAACCCTAACCCGAACCCTAACCCTAACCCGAACCCTAACCCTAACCCGAAACCTAACCCTAAACCTAACCCGAACCCGAACCCTAACCCTAACCCGAACCCGAACCCGAACCCTAAACCTAACCCGAACCCTAACCCTACCCTAACACGAAACCTAACCCGAACCCGAAACCTAACCCGAACCCGAACCCTAACCCTAACACGAACCCTAACCCTAACCCTAACCCGAACCCTAAACCTAACCCGAACCCGAACCCTAACCCTAACACGAACCCTAACCCTAAACCTAACCCGAATCCTAAACCTAACCCTAAACCTAAACCGAACCCTAACCCTAACCCTAACCCTAACCCTAACCCTAACCCGAACCCTAACCCTAAACCTAACCCGAACCCTAAACCTAACTCTAACCCGAACCCTAACCCTAACCCGAACCCTAACCATAACACTAACCCTAACCCGAAACCTAACCCTAACCCGAACCCTAACCCTAAACCTAAGCCGAACCCTAACCCTAACCCGAGCCGTAACCCTAAACCTAACCCGAACCCTAACCCTAACCCGAACCCGAACCCTAACCCTAAACCTAACCGGAACACTAACCCTAACCCTAACCCAAACCCTAACCCGAACCCTAACCCTAACCCTTACCTGAACACTAACCCCTAAACCTAACCCGAACCCGAACCCTAACCCGAACCCTAACCCTAACCCTAACCCGAACCCTAACCCTAACCCTAACTCTAACCCTAAACCTAACCCTCACCCGAACACTAACCCTAACCCGAACCCTAAACCGATCCCTAACCCGAACCCTAAACCTAACCCTAACCCGAACCCTCACCCTAACCCGAACCCTAACCCTAACCCTAACCCTAACCCTAACCCTAACCCTAACCCGAACCCTAACCCGAACCCTAAGCTAACCCTGACCCGAACCCTAACCAGAACCCTAACCCTAACCCTAACTGGAACCATAACCCTAACCCTAACCCGAACCCTAACCCGAACCATAACACTAACCCTAACCCTAACCCTAACACGAACCCTAACCCTAACCCTAACCCGAACCCGAACCCTAACACGAACCCTAACCCTAACAATAATCCGAACCCTAACCCTAACCCTAACCCTAAACCTAACCCGAACCCGAAACCTAACCCTAACCCGAAACCTAACAATAACACTAAGCCTAACCCGAACACTAACCCTAAACCTAAACCTAACCCGAACCTTAACCTGAACCCTAACCCTAACCCTAACCCAAACCCTAAACCTAACCCTAACCCTAACCCGAACCCTAACCCGAACCCTAACCCTAACACTAACCGAACCCTAATCCGAACCCTAACCCTAACCCTAACCCTAAAACTAACCCCTAAACCTCACCCGAAACCTAACCCTAACCCTAACCCGAAACCGAACCCTAACCCCTAACCCTAACCCGAACCCGAACCCTAAACCTAACCCTAACCCTAACCCTAACCCAAACCCGAACCCGAACCCTAAACCTAACCCTAACCCGAACCCTAACCCTAACCCGAACCCTAACCCTAACATGAACCCTAACCCTAACCCTAACCCTAACCCGAACCCTAACACTAACCCCTAACCCGAACCCTAACCCTAACCCGAAACCTAACCCTAACCCGAACCCTAACCCTAACCCTAACCCGAACCCTAACCCGATCCCTAACCCGAACCCTAACCCTAATCCTAACCCGAACGCTAACCCTAACCCTAACCCTAACCCTAACCCGAACCCTAATCCTAACCCTAACCCTAACCCTAACCATAACCCTAACCCGAACCTAACCCTAACCCCTAACCGTAACCCTAACCCTAACCCGAACCCTAACCCTAAACCTAACCCTAACCCTTACCCGAACCCGAACCCGAAACCTAACCCGAACATTACCCCTAACCCTATTCCGAAACCTAACCCGAACCCTAAGCCTAACACGAACCCGAACACTAACCCTAACCCTAACCGTAACCCTAACCCTAACCCGAAACCTAACCCGAACCCTAACCCTAACCCTAACCGGAACCCTAACCCTAACCCGAACCCGAACCCGAACCCTAAACCTTTACCCGAATCCTAACCCTATCCGGAACCCTAACCCGAACCCTAAACCTAACCATAAACCGTAACCCTAATCCGAACCCTAACCCTAACCAGAACCCAACCCTAACCCTAACCCGAATCCTAACCCTAACCCTAACTCGAACCCTAACCCGAACCCTAACCCTAACCCTAACCCTAACCCAAACCCTAACCCTAACCCTAACCCAAACGCGAACCCTAACCCGAACCCGAACCCTAACCCTAACCCGAAACCCGAACCCTAACCCTAACCCGAA
>JAVLSZ010000040.1:1020000-1157500 GCA_032313775.1 Urocyon cinereoargenteus
CCTAACCCTAACCCGAACCCGAACCCTAACCCGAACACTAACCCTAACCCTAACCCGAACCCTAACCCTAACCCTAACCCTAACCCGAACCCTAACCCTAACCCTAACTCTAACCCTAAACCTAACCCTCACCCGAACCCTAACCCTAACCCGAACCCTAAACCGAACCCTAACCCGAAACCTAAACCTAACCCTAACCCTAACCCGAACCCGAACCCTAACCCTAACCCTAACCCTAACCCGAACCCTAACCCGAACCCTAACCCGAACCCTAACCCTAAACCTAACCCGAACCCTAACCCGAACCCTAACCCGAACCCGAACCCTAACCCTAACCCGAACCCTAACCCTACCCTAACCCGAACCCTAAACCGAACCCTAACCAGAAACCTAACCCGAACCCGAACCCGAACCCTAACCCTAACCCGAACCCTAACCCTACCCTAACCCGAACCCTAACACGAACCCGAACCCTAACCCTAACCCTAACCCTAACCCGAACCCTAAACCTAACCCGAGCCCTAACCCTAACACTAACCCTAACCCGAACCCTAACCCTAACCCGAACCCTAACCCTAAACCTAAGCCGAAACCTAACCCTAACCCGAGCCCTAACCCTAAACCTAACCCGAACCCTAACCCTAACCCGAACCCGAACCCTAACCCTAAACCTAAACGGAACACTAACCCTAACCCTAACCCGAACCCTAACCCGAACCCTAACCCTACCCTAACCTGAACACTAACCCCTAACCCTAACCCGAACCCGAACCCTAACCCAAACCCTAACCCTAACCCTAACCCGAACCCTAACCCTAACCCTAACTCTAACCCTAAACCTAACCCTCACCCGAACCCTAACCCTAAACCGAACCCTAAACCGATCCCTAACCCGAACCCTAAACCTAACCCTAAACCTAACACTAATCCGAACCCTCACCCTAACCCGAACCCTAACCCTAACCCTAACCCTAACCCGAACCCTAACACGAACCCTAACCCGAACCCTAAGCTAAGCCTAACCCGAACCCTAACCCGAACACTAACCCTAACCCTAACTGGAACCCTAAACCTAACCCTAACCCGAAACCTAACCCTAACCCTAACCCTATACCTAACCCGATCCCTAACCCTAACTCTAACCCTAACCCTAACCCGAACCCTAACCCTAACCCGAACCCTAAGGCTAACCCTAACCCTAAACCTAACCCGAACCCTAACCCGAACACTAACCCGAACCCTAACCCTAAACCTAACCCGAACCCTAACCCTAAACCTAACCCGAACCCTAACCCGAACCCTAACCCGAACACTAACCCTAACCCTAACCCTAACCTGAACCCTAACCCTAACCCTAACCCGAACCCTACCCCTAACCCTAACCCTAACCCTAACCCGAACCCTAACCCTAACCCTAAACCTAACCCTAACCCTAATACGAACCCTAACCCTAATCCTAACCCGAACCCTAATCCGAAACCTAACGCTAACCCGAATCCTAACCCTAACCCTAACCCTAACCCTAACACCTAACCCTAACCCTAACGCTAACTCTATCCCTAACGTGATCCCTAACCCTAACCCTAACCCTAACCATAACCCCTTACCCTAAACCAAACCCTAAACCTAACCCGAACCCTAACCCTAATCCTAACCCGAACCCTAACCCTAACCCTAACCCGAACCCTAACTCGAACCCTAACCCGAAACCTAACCCTAACCCTAACCCTAACCAGAACCCTAACCCGAACTCTAACTCGACCCTAAACCTAACCCTTAACCCTACCCCTAACCCGAAACCTAACGCTAACCCTATCCCGAACCCGAACCCTAACCCGAACCCTAAACCTAACCCTAACCCTAAACCGAACCCAACACGAACCCGAACCCTAACCCGAACCCGAACCCTCACCCTAACCCTAACTCTAACCCAAACCCTAACCCGAACCCTAACTCGAACCCTAACCCTACCCCGATCCCTAACCCGAACCCGAAACTTAACCCTAACCCTAACCCGAACCCGAACCCTAACCCTAACCCTAACCCGAACCCTAACCCTAACCCGAACCCTAACCCTAACCCTAACCCCGAACCCGAACCCTAAACCTAACCCTAACCCTAACCCGAACCCTAACCGGAACCCTATCCCGAACCCCAACCCTAACCCTAACCCGAACCCTACCCCTAACACTAACCCTAACCCAAACCCTAATCCGAACCCTAACCCAAACCCTAACCCGAACCCTAACCCTAACGCTAACCCGAACCCGAACCCGAACTCTAACCCGAACCCTAACCCGAACCCTAACCCGAACCGTAACCCGAAACCTAAACCTAACCTTATTCCAAAACCTAACCCGAACCCTAAGCCTAACACGAACCCGAACACTAACCCTAACCCCAACCCTAACCCGAACCCTAACCCGAAACCTAACCCGAACCCTAACCCTAACCCGAACCCTAACCCGAACCCTAACCCGATCCCAAACCCGAACCCTAAACCTAACCCTAAACCGAACGCTAACCCTAACACTAACCCTAACCCTAACCCGAACCCTAACCCTAACCCTAACCCGAACTCTAACCCTAACCATAACCCTAACCCGAACCCTAACCCTAACCCCTAACCCTAACCCTAACCCTAACCCGAACCCGAACCCTAACCCTAAACCTAACCCCTAACCCTAACCCTAACCCTAACCCGAACCCTAACCCTAACCCGAACCCTAACCCTAACCCGAAACCTAACCCTAAACCTAACCCGAACCCGAACCCGAACCCTAACCCTAACCCGAAGCCTAAACCTAACCCGAACCCTATCCCTAACCCTAACCCGAACCCTAACCCTAACCCGAACCCTAAACCTAACCCGAACCCGAACCCTAACCCTAACCCGAACCCTAACCCTACCCTAACACGAACCCTAACCCGAACCCGAACCCTAACCCGAACCCGAACCCTAACCCTAACCCGAACCCTAACCCTAACCCTAACCCGAACCCTAAACCTAACCCGAACCCGAACCCTAACCCTAACACGAACCCTAACCCTAAACCTAACCCGAATCCTAAACCTAACCCTAACCCTAACCCGAACCCTAACCCTAACCCTAACCCTAACCCTAACCCTAACCCGAACCCTAACCCTAAACCTAACCCGAACCCTAAACCTAACCCTAACCCGAACCCTAACCCTAACCCGAACCTAACCATAACACTAACCCTAACCCGAACCCTAACCCTAACCCGAACCCTAACCCTAAACCTAAGCCGAACCCTAACCCTAACCCGAGCCCTAACCCTAAACCTAACCCGAACCCTAACCCTAACCCGAACCCGAACCCTAACCCTAAACCTAACCGGAACACTAACCCTAAGCCTACCCCAAACCCTAACCCTAACCCTAACCCTAACCCTTACCTGAACACTAACCTCTAAACCTAACCCGAACCCGAACCCTAACCCGAACCCTAACCCTAACCCTAACACGAACCCTAACCCTAACCCTAACTCTAACCCTAAACCTAACCCTCACCCGAACCCTAACCCTAACCCGAACCCTAAACCGATCCCTAACCCGAACCCTAAACCTAACCCTAAACCTAACCCTAACCCGAACCCTCACCCTAACCCGAACACTAAACCTAACCCTAACCCTAACCCGAACCCTAACCCGAACCCTAACCCGAACCCTAAGCTAACCCTGACCCGAACCCTAACCCCAACCCTAAACCTAACCCTAACTGGAACCATAACCCTAACCCTAACCCGAACCCTAACCCGAACCATAACACTAACCCTAACCCTAACCCTAACACGAACCCTAACCCTAACCCTAACCCGAACCCGAACCCTAACCCGAACCCTAACCCTAACCCTAATCCGAACCCTAACCCTAACCCGAACCCTAACCCTAACCCGAACCCGAAACCTAACCCTAACCCGAAACCTAACAATAACCCTAACCCTAAACCGAACCCTAACCCTAAACCTAAACCTAACCCGAACCCTAACCCTAACCCTAACCCGAACCCTAACCCTAACCATAAACCTAACCCGAACCCTAACTCTAACCCCTAACCCTAACCCTAACCCTAACCCGAACCCGAACCCTAACCCTAAACCTAACCCCTAACCCTAACCCTAACCCTAACCCGAACCCTAACCCTAACCCGAACCCTAACCCTAACCCGAAACCTAACCCTAAACCTAACCCGAACCCGAACCCGAACCCTAACCCTAACCCGAACCCGAACCCGAACCCTAAACCTAACCCGAACCCTAACCCTACCCTAACACGAAATCTAACGCGAACCCGAAACCTAACCCGAACCCGAACCCTAACCCTAACCCGAACCCTAACCCTAACCCTAACCCGAACCCTAAACCTAACCCGAACCCGAACCCTAACCCTAACCCGAACCCTAACCCTAAACCTAACCCGAATCCTAAACCTAACCCTAAACCTAACCCGAACCCTAACCCTAACCCTAACCCTAACCCGAACCCTAACCCTAAACCTAACCCGAACTCTAACCTAACCCTAACCCGAACCCTAACCCTAACCCGAACCCTAACCATAACACTAACCCTAACCCGAAACCTAACCCGAACCCGAACCCTAACCCTAAACCTAAGCCGAACCCTAACCCTAACCCGAGCCGTAACCCTAAACCTAACCCGAACCCTAACCCTAACCCGAACCCGAACCCTAACCCTAAACCTAACCGGAACACTAACCCTAACCCTAACCCAAACCCTAACCCGAACCCTAACCCTAACCCTTACCTGAACACTAACCCCTAACCCTAACCCGAACCCGAACCCTAACCCGAACCCTAACCCTAACCCTAACCCGAACCCTAACCCTAACCCTAACTCTAACCCTAAACCTAACCCTCACCCGAACACTAACCCTAACCCGAACCCTAATCCGATCCCTAACCCGAACCCTAAACCTAACCCTAAACCTAACCCTAACCCGAACCCTCACCCTAACCCGAACCCTAACCCTAACCCTAACCCTAACCCGAACCCTAACCCGAACCCTAACCCGAACCCTAAGCTAACCCTGACCCGAACCCTAACCCGAACCCTAACCCTAACCCTAACTGGAACCATAACCCTAACCCTAACCCGAACCCTAACCCGAACCATAACACTAACCCTAACCCTAACCCTAACACGAACCCTAACCCTAACCCTAACCCGAACCCGAACCCTAACACGAACCCTAACCCTAACCCTAATCCGAACCCTAACCCTAACCCTAACCCTAACCCGAACCCTAACCCTAACCCGAACCCGAACCCGAACCCTAACCCTAACCCGAACCCTAACCCTACCCTAACCCGAACCCTAACCCGAACCCGAACCCTAACCCGAACCCCAACCCTAACCCTAACCCTAACCCGAACCCTAACCCTAAACCTAACCCGAACCCTAACCCTAACCCGAACCCTAACCCTAACCCTAACCCGAACCCTAAACCTAACCCGAACCCGAACCCTAACCCTAACCCGATCCCTAACCCTAAACCTAACCCGATTCCTAACACTAACCCTAACCCAAACCCTAACCCGAACACTAACCCTAATCCTAACCCTAACACAAACCCTAACCCTAACCCTAACCCGAACCCTAACCCTAACCCTAACCCGAACCCTAACCCTAACCCTAAACCTAACCCTAACCCGAACCCTAACCCTAAACCTAACCCAAACCCTAAACCTAACCCTAACCCGAACCCTAACCCTAACCCGAACCCTAACCCTAACACTAACCCTAACCCGAAACCTAACCCTAACCCGAACCCTAACCCTAAACCTAAGTCGAAACCTAACCCTAACCCGAGCCCTAACCCTAAACCTAACCCGAACCCTAACCCTAACCCGAACCCGAACCCTAACCCTAAACCTAAACGGAACACTAACCCTAACCCTAACCCGAACCCTAACCCGAACCCTAACCCTACCCTAACCTGAACACTAACCCCTAACCCTAAACCGAACCCGAACCCTAACCCAAACCCTAACCCTAAACCTAACCCGAACCCTAACCCTAACCCTAACTCTAACCCTAAACCTAACCCTCACCCGAACACTAACCCTAACCCGAAACCTAAACCAATCCCTAACCCGAACCCTAAACCTAACCCTAAACCTAACCCTAACCCGAACCCTCACCCTAACCCGAACCCTAACCCTAACCCTAACCCTAACCTGAACCCTAACCCGAACCCTAACCCGAACCCTAAGCTAACCCTAACCCGAACCCTAACCCGAACACTAACCCTAACCCTAACTGGAACCCTAAACCTAACCCTAACCCGAACCCTAACCCTAACCCTAACCCTAACCCTAACCCGAACCCTAAACCTAACCCGAACCCTAAGGCTAACCCTAACCCTAAACCTAACCCGAACCCTAACCCGAACACTAACCCGAACCCTAACCCTAAACCTAACCCGAACCCTAACCCTAAACCTAACCCGAACCCTAACCCGAACCCTAACCCGAACCCTAACCCTAACCCTAAACCTAAACCTAACCTGAACCCTAACCCTAACCCTAACCCGAACCCTAACCCTAAGCCTAACCCAAACCCTAACCCTAACCCTAACCCTATCCCTAACCTGATCCCTAACCCTAACCCTAACCCTAACCCCTTACCCTAAACCAAACCCTAAACCTAACCCGAACCCTAACCCTAATCCTAACCCGAACCCTAACCCTAACCCTAACCCGAACCCTAACTCGAACCCTAACCCGAAACATAACCCTAACCCTAACCCTAACCAGAACCCTAACCCGAACTCTAACTCGACCCTAAACCTAACCCTTAAACCTAACCCTAACCCGAAACCTAACCCTAACCCTATCCCGAACCCTAACCCTAACCCGAACCCTAACCCTAACCCTAACCCTAAACCGAACCCAACACGAACCCGAACCCTAACCCGAACCCGAACCCTAACCCTAACCCTAACTCTAACCCAAACCCTAACCCGAACCCTAACTCGAACCCTAAACCTAACCCGATCCCTAACCCGAACCCGAAACTTAACCCTAACCCTAACCCGAACCCGAACCCTAACCCTAACCCTAACCCGAACCCTAACCCTAACCCGAACCCTAACCCTAACACTAACCCCGAACCCGAACCCTAAACCTAACCCTAACCCTAACCCGAACCCTAACCAGAACCCTATCCCGAACCCCAACCCTAACCCTAACCCGAACCCGAAACCTAAACCCTAACCCTAACCCGAACCCGAACCCTAACACCTAACCCTAACCCGAACCCGAACCCTAAACCTAACCCTAACCCTTACCCGAACCCTAACCCTAACCCGAACCCTAACCCTAACCCTAACCCGAACCCTAACCCTAACATTAACCCTAACCCTAACCCTAAACCTAACCCGAACCGTAACCCTAACCCCTAACCCGAACCCTAACCCTAACCCGAACCCTAACCCTAACCCGAACCCTAACCCTAACCGTAACCCGAAACCTAACCCTAACCCGAACCCTAACCCTAACCCTATCCCTAACCCTAACCCGAACCCTAACCTGAACCCTAACCCGAACCCTAACCCTAACCCTAACCCAAACCCTAACCCGAAACCTACCCCTAACACTAACCATAACCCAAACCCTAATCCGAACCCTAACCCAAACCCTAACCCGAACCCTAACTCTAACCCTAACCCGAACCCGAACCCGAACCCTAACCCGAACCCTAACCCGAACCGTAACCCGAACCCTAAACCTAACCTTATTCCAAAACCTAACCCGAACCCTAAGCCTAACACGAACCCGAACACTAAACCTAACCCCAACCCTAACCCGAACCCTAACCCGAAACCTAACCCGAACCCTAACCCTAACCCGAACCCTAACCCGAACCCTAACCCGATCCCAAACCCGAACCCTAAACCTAACCCTAAACCGAACGCTAACCCTAACCCTAACCCTAACCCTAACCCGAACCCTAACCCTAACCCTAACCCGAACCCTAACCCTAACCATAAACCTAACCCGAACCCTAACTCTAACCCCTAACCCTAACCCTAACCCTAACCCGAACCCGAACCCTAACCCTAAACCTAACCCCTAACCCTAACCCTAACCCTAACCCGAACCCTAACCCTAACCCGAACCCTAACCCTAACCCGAAACCTAACCCTAAACCTAACCCGAACCCGAACCCGAACCCGAACCCTAACCCTAACCCGAACCCGAACCCTAAACCTAACCCGAACCCTAACCCTACCCTAACACGAAATCTAACCCGAAACCGAAACCTAACCCGAACCCGAACCCTAACCCTAACCCGAACCCTAACCCTAACCCTAACCCGAACCCTAAACCTAACCCGAACCCGAACCCTAACCCTAACCCGAACCCTAACCCTAAACCTAACCCGAATCCTAAACCTAACCCTAAACCTAACCCGAACCCTAAACCTAACCCTAACCCTAACCCGAACCCTAACCCTAAACCTAACCCGAACCCTAAACCTAACCCTAACCCGAACCCTAACCCTAACCCGAACCCTAACCATAACACTAACCCTAACCCGAAACCTAACCCTAACCCGAACCCTAACCCTAAACCTAAGCCGAACCCTAACCCTAACCCGAGCCGTAACCCTAAACCTAACCCGAACCCTAACCCTAACCCGAACCCGAACCCTAACCCTAAACCTAACCGGAACACTAACCCTAACCCTAACCCAAACCCTAACCCGAACCCTAACCCTAACCCTTACCTGAACACTAACCCCTAACCCTAACCCGAACCCGAACCCTAACCCGAACCCTGACCCTAACCCTAACCCGAACCCTAACCCTAACCCTAACTCTAACCCTAAACCTAACCCTCACCCGAACACTAACCCTAACCCGAACCCTAAACCGATCCCTAACCCGAACTCTAAACCTAACCCTAAACCTAACCCTAACCCGAACCCTCACCCTAACCCGAACCCTAACCCTAACCCTAACCCTAACCCGAACCCTAACCCGAACCCTAACCCGAACCCTAAGCTAACCCTGACCCGAACCCTAACCCGAACCCTAACCCTAACCCTAACTGGAACCATAACCCTAACCCTAACCCGAACCCTAACCCGAACCATAACACTAACCCTAACCCTAACCCTAACACGAAACCTAACCCTAAGCCTAACCCGAACCCGAACCCTAACACGAACCCTAACCCTAACCCTAATCCGAACCCTAACCCTAACCCTAACCCTAACCCGAACCCTAACCCTAACATTAACCCTAACCCTAACCCTAAACCTAACCCGAACCGTAACCCTAACCCCTAACCCGAAACCTAACCCTAACCCGAACCCTAACCCTAACCCGAACCCTAACCCTAACCCTAACCCGAAACCTAACCCTAACCCGAACCCTAACCCTAACCCTATCCCTAACCCTAACCCGAACCCTAACCTGAACCCTAACCCGAACCCTAACCCTAACCCTAACCCAAACCCTAACCCGAAACCTACCACTAACACTAACCATAACCCAAACCCTAATCCGAACCCTAACCCAAACCCTAACCCGAACCCTAACCCTAACCCTCACCCGAACCCGAACCCGAACCCTAACCCGAACCCTAACCCGAACCGTAACTCGAACCCTAAACCTAACCTTATTCCAAAACCTAACCCGAACCCTAAGCCTAACACGAACCCGAACACTAAACCTAACCCCAACCCTAACCCGAACCCTAACCCGAAACCTAACCCGAACCCTAACCCTAACCCGAACCCTAACCCGAACCCTAACCCGATCCCAAACCCGAACCCTAAAGCTAACCCTAAACCGAACGCTAAACCTAACCCTAACCCTAAACCTAACCCGAACCCTAACCCTAACCCTAACCCGAACCCTAACCCTAACCATAAACCTAACCCGAACCCTAACTCTAACCCCTAACCCTAACCCTAACCCTAACCCGAACCCGAACCCTAACCCTAAACCTAACCCCTAACCCTAACCCTAACCCTAACCCGAACCCTAACCCTAACCCGAACCCTAACCCTAACCCGAAACCTAACCCTAAACCTAACCCGAACCCGAACCCTAACCCTAACCCGAACCCGAACCCGAACCCTAAACCTAACCCGAACCCTAACCCTACCCTAACACGAAACCTAACCCGAACCCGAAACCTAACCCGAACCCGAACCCTAACCCTAACACGAACCCTAACCCTAACCCTAACCCGAACCCTAAACCTAACCTGAACCCGAACCCTAACCCTAACCCGAACCCTAACCCTAAACCTAACCCGAATCCTAAACCTAACCCTAAACCTAAACCGAACCCTAACCCTAACCCTAACCCTAACCCTAACCCTAACCCTAACCCGAACCCTAACCCTAAACCTAACCCGAACCCTAAACCTAACCCTAACCCGAACCCTAACCCTAACCCGAACCCTAACCATAACACTAACCCTAACCCGAAACCTAACCCTAACCCGAACCCTAACCCTAAACCTAAGCCGAACCCTAACCCTAACCCGAGCCGTAACCCTAAACCTAACCCGAAACCTAACCCTAACCCGAACCCGAACCCTAACCCTAAACCTAACCGGAACACTAACCCTAACCCTAACCCAAACCCTAACCCGAACCCTAACCCTAACCCTTACCTGAACACTAACCCCTAAACCTAACCCGAACCCGAACCCTAACCCGAACCCTAACCCTAACCCTAACCCGAACCCTAACCCTAACCCTAACTCTAACCCTAAACCTAACCCTCACCCGAACACTAACCCTAACCCGAACCCTAAACCGATCCCTAACCCGAACCCTAAACCTAACCCTAACCCGAACCCTCACCCTAACCCGAACCCTAACCCTAACCCTAACCCTAACCCGAACCCTAACCCGAACCCTAACCCGAACCCTAAGCTAACCCTGACCCGAACCCTAACCAGAATCCTAACCCTAACCCTAACTGGAACCATAACCCTAACCCTAACCCGAACCCTAACCCGAACCATAACACTAACCCTAACCCTAACCCTAACACGAACCCTAACCCTAACCCTAACCCGAACCCGAACCCTAACACGAACCCTAACCCTAACCCTAATCCGAACCCTAACCCTAACCCTAACCCTAAACCTAACCCGAACCCGAAACCTAACCCTAACCCGAAACCTAACAATAACACTAAGCCTAACCCGAACACTAACCCTAAACCTAAACCTAACCCGAACCTTAACCTGAACCCTAACCCTAACCCTAACCCAAACCCTAAACCTAACCCTAACCCTAACCCGAACCCTAACCCGAACCCTAACCCTAACACTAACCGAACCCTAATCCGAACCCTAACCCTAACCCTAACCCTAAAACTAACCCCTAAACCTCACCCGAAACCTAACCCTAACCCTAACCCGAAACCGAACCCTAACCCCTAACCCTAACCCGAACCCGAACCCTAAACCTAACCCTAACCCTAACCCAAACCCGAACCCGAACCCTAAACCTAACCCTAACCCGAACCCTAACCCTAACCCGAACCCTAACCCTAACATGAACCCTAACCCTAACCCTAACCCTAACCCGAACCCTAACACTAACCCCTAACCCGAACCCTAACCCTAACCCGAAACCTAACCCTAACCCGAACCCTAACCCTAACCCTAACCCGAACCCTAACCCGATCCCTAACCCGAACCCTAACCCTAATCCTAACCCGAACGCTAACCCTAACCCTAACCCTAACCCTAACCCGAACCCTAACCCTAACCCTAACCCTAACCATAACCCTAACCCGAACCTAACCCTAACCCCTAACCGTAACCCTAACCCTAACCCGAACCCTAACCCTAAACCTAACCCTAACCCTTACCCGAACCCGAACCCGAAACCTAACCCGAACATTACCCCTAACCCTATTCCGAAACCTAACCCGAACCCTAAGCCTAACACGAACCCGAACACTAACCCTAACCCTAACCGTAACCCTAACCCTAACCCGAAACCTAACCCGAACCCTAACCCTAACCCTAACCGGAACCCTAAACCTAACCCGAACCCGAACCCGAACCCTAAACCTTTACCCGAATCCTAACCCTATCCGGAACCCTAACCCGAACCCTAAACCTAACCATAAACCCTAACCCTAATCCGAACCCTAACCCTAACCAGAACCCAACCCTAACCCTAACCCGAATCCTAACCCTAACCCTAACTCGAACCCTAACCCGAACCCTAACCCTAACCCTAACCCTAACCCAAAACCTAACCCTAACCCTAACCCAAACGCGAACCCTAACCCGAACCCGAACCCTAACCCTAACCCGAAACCCGAACCCTAACCCTAACCCGAACCCGAACCCGAACCCTAACCCTAACCCTGACCGGAACCCTAAACCTAATCTAACCCTAACCCTAACCCGAACCCTAACCCTAACCCTAACCCTAACCCGAACCCTAAACCTAACCCGAACCCTAACGCTAACCCTAAACCTAAACCTAACCCGAACCCTAACCCGAACCCTAACCCGAACCCTAACCCTAAACCTAACCCGAACCCTAACCCTAAACCTAAACCGAACCCTAACCCGAACCCTAACCCGAACCCTAACCCTAACACTAACCCTAACATGAACCCTAACCCTAACCCTAACCCGAACCCTAACCCTAACCCTAACCCTAACCCTAACCCGAACCCTAACCCTAACCCTAAACCTAACCCTAAACCTAATCCGAAACCTAACGCTAACCCGAACCCTAACACTAACACTAACCCTAACCCTAACACCTAACCCTAACCCTAACCCTAACTCTAACCCTAAAACCTTACCCTAACCCTAACCCTAACCCTAACCCGAACCCTAACCCTAACCGTAATCCGAACCCTAACCCTATCCCTAACCCTATACCTAACCCGATCCCTAACCCTAATCCTAACCCTCACCCTAACCCGAACCCTAACCCTAACCCGAACCCTAACGCTAACCCTAACCCTAAACCTAACCCGAACCCTAACCCGAACCCCAACCCGAACCCTAACCCTAAACCTAACACGAACCCCAACCCTAAACCTAACCCGAACCCTAACCCGAACCCTAACCCTAACCCTAACCCTAAACTGAACCCTAACCCTAACCCTAACCCGAACCCTAACCCTAACCCTAACCCTAACCCTAACCCTAACCCGAACCCTAACCCTAACCCTAAACCTAACCCTAACCCTAATCCGAAACCTAACCCTAATCCTAACCCGAACCCTAATCCGAAAACTAACGCGAACCCGAACCCTAACCCTAACCCTAACCCTAACACCTAACCCTAACCCTAACCCTAACTCTAACCCTAAAACCTTACCCTAACCCTAACCCTAACCCTAACCTGAACCCTAACCCTAACCCTAACCCGAACCCTAACCCTAACCCTAACCCTAACCCTAATCCGAACCCTAACCCTAACCCTAAACCTAAACCTAACCCTAATCCGAACCCTAACCCTAATCCTAACCCGAACCCTAATCCGAAAACTAACGCTAACCCGAACCCGAACCCTAACCCTAACCCGAACCCTAACCCTAAACCTAACCCGAATCCTAACACTAACCCTAACCCAAACCCTAACCCGAACACTAACCCTAATCCTAACCCTAACACAAACCCTAAACCTAACCCTAACCCTAACCCTAACCCTAACACCTAACCCTAACCCTAACCCTAACTCTAACCCTAAAACCTTACCCTAACCCTAACCCTAAACCTAACCCTAACCCTAACCCGTACCCTAACCCTAAACCTAACCCGAACCCTAACCCTAACCCTAACCCTATCCCTAACCCGATCCCTAACCCTAACCCTAACACTAACCATATCCCTAACCCCTTACCCTAAACCAAACCCTAAACCTAAACCGAACCCTAACCCTAATCCTAACCCGAACCCTAACCCTAACCCTAACCCGAACCCTAACTCGAACCCTATCCCGAAACCTAACCCTAAACCAAACCCTAACCAGAACCCTAACCCGAACTCTAACTCGACCCTAACCCTAACCCTTAACCCTAACCCTAACCCGAAACCTAACCCTAACCCTATCCCGAACCATAACCCTAACCCGAACCCTAACCCTAACCCTAACCCTAAACCGAACCCAACACGAACCCGAACCCTAACCCGAACCCTAAACCTAACCCTAACTCTAACCCAAACCCTAACCCTAACCCTAACACCTAACCCTAACCCTAACCCTAACTCTAACCCTAAAACCTTACCCTAACCCTAACCCTAACCCTAACCCTAACTCGTACCCTAACCCTAACCCTAACCCGAACCCTAACCCTAACCCTAACCCTATCCCTAACCCGATCCCTAACCCTAACCCTAACCCTAACCATATCCCTAACCCCTTACCCTAAACCAAACCCTAAACCTAAACCGAACCCTAACCCTAATCCTAACCCGAACCCTAACCCTAAACCTAACCCGAACCCTAACCCAAACCCGAACCCTAACCCTAACCCGAACCCTAACCCTAACCCTAACCCGAACCCTAACCCTACCCTAACCCGAACCCTAACCCGAACCCGAACCCTAACCCGAACCCGAACCCTAACCCTAACCCTAACCCGAACCCTAACCCTAACCCGAACCCTAACCCTAACCCCGAACCCGAACCCTAACCCTAACCCTAACCCGAACCCTAACCCTAACCCTAACCCGAACCCTAACCCTAACCCTAACTCTAACCCTAAACCTAACCCTCACCCGAAACCTAACCCTAACCCGAACCCTAAACCGATCCCTAACCCGAACCCTAAACCTAACCCTAGCCCTAACCCTAACCCGAACCCTCACCCTCACCCGAACCCTAACCCTAACCCGAACCCTAACCCGAACCCTAACCCGAACCCTAACCCGAACCCTAAGCTAACCCTGACCCGAACCCTAACCCGAACCCTAACCCTAACCCTAACTGGAACCATAACCCTAACCCTAACCCGAACCCTAACCCGAACCATAACACTAACCCTAACCCTAACCCTAACACAAACCCTAACCCTAACCCTAACCCGAACCCGAACCCTAACCCGAACCCTAACCCTAACCCTAATCCGGACCCTAACCCTAACCCTAACCCTAACCCTAACCCGAACCCGAAACCTAACCCTAACCCGAAACCTAACAATAACCCTAACCCTAACCCGAACACTAACCCTAAACCTAAACCTAACCCGAACCTTAACCTGAACCCTAACCCTAACCCTAACCCAAACCCTAAACCTAACCCTAAACCTAACCCGAACCCTAACCCGAACCCTAACCCTAACCCTAACCGAACCCTAATCCGAACCCTAACCCTAACCCTAACCCTAACACTAACCCCTAACCCTCACCCGAAACCTAACCCTAACCCTAACCCGAACCCGAACCCTAACCCCTAACCCTAACCCGAACCCGAACCCTAAACATAACCCTAACCCTAACCCTAACCCAAACCCGAACCCGAACCCTAACCCTAACCCTAACCCGAACCCTAACCCTAACCCGAACCCTAACCCTAACATGAACCCTAACCCTAACCCTAACCCTAACCCTAACCCGAATCATAACACTAACCCCTAACCGAACCCTAACCCTAACCCGAAACCTAACCCTAACCCGAACCCTAACCCTAACCCTAAACCGAACCATAACCCTAACCCGAACCCTAACCCTAACCCTAACCCTAACCCTAACCCGAACCCTAACCCGAACCCTAACCCGAACCCTAAACCTAACCCTAACCCGAACCCTAAACCGAACCCTACCCCTAAACCTAACCCTAACCCGAACCCTAACCCGAACCCTAACCCTAACCCTAACCCGAACCCGAACACTAACTCTAACCCTAACCCTAACCCGAACCCGAACCCTAACCCGAACACGAACCCTAACCCGAACCCTAACCCTAAAACTATAACGAAACCTAACCCGAACCCTAACCCTAACCCGAACCCGAACACTAACCCTAACATTAACCCGAACCGTAACCCTAACCCTAACCCTAACCCTAAACTTATCCAGAACCCTAACACTAACCCTAACCCTATACCTAACCCGATCCCTAACCCTAATCCTAACCCTCACCCTAACCCGAACCCTAACCCTAACCCGAACCCTAACACTAAACCTAACCCTAAACCTAACCCGAACCCTAACCCGAACCCCAACCCGAACCCTAACCCTAAACCTAACACGAACCCCAACCCTAAACCTAACCCGAACCCTAACCCGAACCCTAACCCTAACCCTAACCCTAACCCTAACCCTAACCTGAACCCTAACCCTAACCCTAACCCGAACCCTAACCCTAACCCTAACCCTAACCCTAACCCGAACCCTAACCCTAACCCTAAACCTAACCCTAACCCTAATCCGAACCCTAACCCTAAAACCTTACCCTAACCCTAACCCTAACCCTAACCCGAACCCTAACCCGAACCCCAACCCGAACCCTAACCCTAAACCTAACACGAACCCCAACCCTAAACCTAACCCGAACCCTAACCCTAACCCTAACACCTAACCCTAACCCTAACCCTAACTCTAACCCTAAAACCTTACCCTAACCCTAACCCTAACCCTAACCTGAACCCTAACCCTAACCCTAACCCGAACCCTAACCCTAACCCTAACCCTAACCCTAACCCTAATCCGAACCCTAACCCTAACCCTAAACCTAAACCTAACCCTAATCCGAACCCTAACCCTAATCCTAACCCGAACCCTAATCCGAAAACTAACGCTAACCCGAACCCGAACCCTAACCCTAACCCGAACCCTAACCCTAAACCTAACCCGAATCCTAACACTAACCCTAACCCAAACCCTAACCCGAACACTAACCCTAATCCTAACCCTAACACAAACCCTAAACCTAACCCTAACCCTAACCCTAACCCTAACACCTAACCCTAACCCTAACCCTAACTCTAACCCTAAAACCTTACCCTAACCCTAACCCTAAACCTAACCCTAACCCTAACCCGTACCCTAACCCTAAACCTAACCCGAACCCTAACCCTAACCCTAACCCTATCCCTAACCCGATCCCTAACCCTAACCCTAACACTAACCATATCCCTAACCCCTTACCCTAAACCAAACCCTAAACCTAAACCGAACCCTAACCCTAATCCTAACCCGAACCCTAACCCTAACCCTAACCCGAACCCTAACTCGAACCCTATCCCGAAACCTAACCCTAAACCAAACCCTAACCAGAACCCTAACCCGAACTCTAACTCGACCCTAACCCTAACCCTTAACCCTAACCCTAACCCGAAACCTAACCCTAACCCTATCCCGAACCATAACCCTAACCCGAACCCTAACCCTAACCCTAACCCTAAACCGAACCCAACACGAACCCGAACCCTAACCCGAACCCTAACCCTAACCCTAACTCTAACCCAAACCCTAACCCTAACCCTAACACCTAACCCTAACCCTAACCCTAACTCTAACCCTAAAACCTTACCCTAACCCTAACCCTAACCCTAACCCTAACCCTAACTCGTACCCTAACCCTAACCCTAACCCGAACCCTAACCCTAACCCTAACCCTATCCCTAACCCGATCCCTAACCCTAACCCTAACCCTAACCATATCCCTAACCCCTTACCCTAAACCAAACCCTAAACCTAAACCGAACCCTAACCCTAATCCTAACCCGAACCCTAACCCTAAACCTAACCCGAACCCTAACCCTAACCCGAACCCTAACCCTAACCCTAACCCTAACCCTAACCCTAACCCGAACCCTAACCCTACCCTAACCCGAACCCTAACCCGAACCCGAACCCTAACCCGAACCCGAACCCTAACCCTAACCCTAACCCGAACCCTAACCCTAACCCTAACCCGAACCCTAACCCTAACCCGAACCCTAACCCTAACCCCGAACCCGAACCCTAACCCTAACCCTAACCCGAACCCTAACCCTAACCCTAACCCGAACCCTAACCCTAACCCTAACTCTAACCCTAAACCTAACCCTCACCCGAAACCTAACCCTAACCCGAACCCTAAACCGATCCCTAACCGGAACCCTAAACCTAACCCTAGCCCTAACCCTAACCCGAACCCTCACCCTCACCCGAACCCTAACCCTAACCCGAACCCTAACCCGAACCCTAACCCGAACCCTAACCCGAACCCTAAGCTAACCCTGACCCGAACCCTAACCCGAAACCTAACCCTAACCCTAACTGGAACCATAACCCTAACCCTAACCCGAACCCTAACCCGAACCATAACACTAACCCTAACCCTAACCCTAACACAAACCCTAACCCTAACCCTAACCCGAACCCGAACCCTAACCCGAACCCTAACCCTAACCCTAATCCGGACCCTAACCCTAACCCTAACCCTAACCCTAACCCGAACCCGAACCCTAACCCTAACCCTAACCCTAACCTTAACCAGAACCCTAACACTAACCCTAACCCGAACCCAAACCATAACCCCTTACCCGAATCCTAACCCTAACCCGAACCCTAACCCCTTACCCGAATCCTAAGCCTAACCCGAAACCTAACCCGAAACCTAACCCTAACCCGAACCCTAACCCTAACCCTAACCCGAACCCTAATCCTAACCCTAACCCGAACCCTAACCCTAACCCTAACCCGAACCCTAAACCGAACCCTAACCCTAACCCGAACCCGAACCCTAACCCTAACCCTAACCCGAACCCTAACCTGAACCCTAACCCTAACCCTAACACTAACCCCTAACCCTATCCCGAAACCTAACCCTAACCCTAACCCGAACCCTAACCCTAAACCTAACCCGAATCCTAACCCTAACCCTAAACCGAACCCTAACCCGAACACTAACCCTAACCCTAACCCTAACCCAAACCCTAACCCTAACCCTAACCCGAACCCTAACCCTAACCCTAACCCAAACCCTAACCCTAATCCTAACCCTATCCCTAATCCGAACCCTAACCCTAAACCTAACCCGAACCCTAACCCTAACTCTAACCCGAACCCTAACCCTAACCCGAACCCTAACCCTAACACTTACCCTAACCCGAACACTAACCCTAACCCGAACCCTAACCCTAAACCTAACCCGAAACCTAACCCTAACCCGAATCCGAACCCTAACCCTAAACCTAACCCGAACACTAACCCTAACCCTAACCCAAACCCTAACCCTAAAACTAACCTGAACACTAACCCCTAACCCTAACCCGAACCCGAACCCTAACCCGAACACTAACCCTAACCCTAACCCGAACCCTAACCCTAACCCTAACCCTAACCCTAACCCGAACCCTAACCCTAACCCTAACTCTAACCCTAAACCTAACCCTCACCCGAACCCTAACCCTAACCCGAACCCTAAACCGAACCCTAACCCGAAACCTAAACCTAACCCTAACCCTAACCCGAACCCGAACCCTAACCCTAACCCTAACCCTAACCCGAACCCTAACCCGAACCCTAACCCGAACCCTAACCCTAAACCTAACCCGAACCCTAACCCGAACCCTAACCCGAACCCGAACCCTAACCCTAACCCGAACCCTAACCCTACCCTAACCCGAACCCTAAACCGAACCCTAACCAGAAACCTAACCCGAACCCGAACCCGAACCCTAACCCTAACCCGAACCCTAACCCTAACCCGAACCCTAACCCTAACATGAACCCTAACCCTAACCCTAACCCTAACCCTAACCCGAACCATAACACTAACCCCGAACCGAACCCTAACCCTAACCCGAAACCTAACCCTAACCCGAACCCTAACCCTAACCCTAAACCGAACCATAACCCTAACCCGAACCCTAACCCTAATCCTAACCCTAACCCTAACCCGAACCCTAACCCGAACCCTAACCCGAACCCTAAACCTAACCCTAACCCGAACCCTAAACCGAACCCTACCCCTAAACCTAACCCTAACCCTAACCCTAACCCGAACCCTAACCCTAACCCTAACCCGAACCCGAACACTAACTCTAACCCTAACCCTAACCCGAACCCGAACCCTAACCCGAACACGAACCCTAACCCGAACCCTAACCCTAAAACTATAACGAAACCTAACCCGAACCCTAACCCTAACCCGAACCCGAACACTAACCCTAACATTAACCCGAACCGTAACCCTAACCCTAACCCTAACCCTAACCTTAACCAGAACCCTAACACTAACCCTAACCCGAACCCAAACCATAACCCCTTACCCGAATCCTAACCCTAACCCGAACCCTAACCCCTTACCCGAATCCTAAGACTAACCCGAAACCTAACCCGAAACCTAACCCTAACCCGAACCCTAACCCTAACCCTAACCCGAAACCTAACCCTAACCCGAACCCTAACCCTAACCCTAACCCGAACCCTAATCCTAACCCTAACCCGAACCCTAACCCTAACCCTAACATGAACCCTAACCCTAACCCTAACCCTAACCCGAACCCTAACACTAACCCCTAACCCGAACCCTAACCCTAACCCGAAACCTAACCCTAACCCGAACCCTAACCCTAACCCTAACCCGAACCCTAACCCGATCCCTAACCCGAACCCTAACCCTAATCCTAACCCGAACGCTAACACTAACCCTAACCCTAACCCTAACCCGAACCCTAACCCTAACCCTAACCCTAACCATAACCCTAACCCGAACCTAACCCTAACCCCTAACCGTAACCCTAACCCTAACCCGAACCCTAACCCTAAACCTAACCCTAACCCTTACCCGAACCCGAACCCGAAACCTAACCCGAACATTACCCCTAACCCTATTCCGAAACCTAACCCGAACCCTAAGCCTAACACGAACCCGAACACTAACCCTAACCCTAACCGTAACCCTAACCCTAACCCGAAACCTAACCCGAACCCTAACCCTAACCCTAACCGGAACCCTAAACCTAACCCGAACCCGAACCCGAACCCTAAACCTTTACCCGAATCCTAACCCTATCCGGAACCCTAACCCGAACCCTAAACCTAACCATAAACCCTAACCCTAATCCGAACCCTAACCCTAACCAGAACCCAACCCTAACCCTAACCCGAATCCTAACCCTAACCCTAACTCGAACCCTAACCCGAACCCTAACCCTAACCCTAACCCTAACCCAAACCCTAACCCTAACCCTAACCCAAACGCGAACCCTAACCCGAACCCGAACCCTAACCCTAACCCGAAACCCGAACCCTAACCCTAACCCGAACCCGAACCCGAACCCTAACCCTAACCCTGACCGGAACCCTAAACCTAATCTAACCCTAACCCTAACCCGAACCCTAACCCTAACCCTAACCCTAACCCTAACCCGAACCCTAAACCTAACCCGAACCCTAACGCTAACCCTAAACCTAAACCTAACCCGAACCCTAACCCGAACCCTAACCCGAACCCTAACCCTAAACCTAACCCGAACCCTAACCCTAAACCTAAACCGAACCCTAACCCGAACCCTAACCCGAACCCTAACCCTAACCCTAACCCTAACATGAACCCTAACCCTAACCCTAACCCGAACCCTAACCCTAACCCTAACCCTAACCCTAACCCGAACCCTAACCCTAACCCTAAACCTAACCCTAAACCTAATCCGAAACCTAACGCTAACCCGAACCCTAACACTAACACTAACCCTAACCCTAACACCTAACCCTAACCCTAACCCTAACTCTAACCCTAAAACCTTACCCTAACCCTAACCCTAACCCTAACCCGAACCCTAACCCTAACCCTAATCCGAACCCTAACCCTATCCCTAACCCTATACCTAACCCGATCCCTAACCCTAATCCTAACCCTCACGCTAACCCGAACCCTAACCCTAACCCGAACCCTAACGCTAACCCTAACCCTAAACCTAACCCGAACCCTAACCCGAACCCCAACCCGAACCCTAACCCTAAACCTAACACGATCCCCAACCCTAAACCTAACCCGAACCCTAACCCGAACCCTAACCCTAACCCTAACCCTAACCCTAACCCTAACCTGAACCCTAACCCTAACCCTAACCCGAACCCTAACCCTAACCCTAACCCTAACCCTAACCCGAACCCTAACCCTAACCCTAAACCTAACCCTAACCCTAATCCGAAACCTAACCCTAATCCTAACCCGAACCCTAATCCGAAAACTAACGCGAACCCGAACCCTAACCCTAACCCTAACCCTAACACCTAACCCTAACCCTAACCCTAACTCTAACCCTAAAACCTTACCCTAACCCTAACCCTAACCCTAACCTGAACCCTAACCCTAACCCTAACCCGAACCCTAACCCTAACCCTAACCCTAACCCTAATCCGAACCCTAACCCTAACCCTAAACCTAAACCTAACCCTAATCCGAACCCTAACCCTAATCCTAACCCGAACCCTAATCCGAAAACTAACGCTAACCCGAACCCGAACCCTAACCCTAACCCGAACCCTAACCCTAAACCTAACCCGAATCCTAACACTAACCCTAACCCAAACCCTAACCCGAACACTAACCCTAATCCTAACCCTAACACAAACCCTAAACCTAACCCTAACCCTAACCCTAACCCTAACACCTAACCCTAACCCTAACCCTAACTCTAACCCTAAAACCTTACCCTAACCCTAACCCTAAACCTAACCCTAACCCTAACCCGTACCCTAACCCTAAACCTAACCCGAACCCTAACCCTAACCCTAACCCTATCCCTAACCCGATCCCTAACCCTAACCCTAACACTAACCATATCCCTAACCCCTTACCCTAAACCAAACCCTAAACCTAAACCGAACCCTAACCCTAATCCTAACCCGAACCCTAACCCTAACCCTAACCCGAACCCTAACTCGAACCCTATCCCGAAACCTAACCCTAAACCAAACCCTAACCAGAACCCTAACCCGAACTCTAACTCGACCCTAACCCTAACCCTTAACCCTAACCCTAACCCGAAACCTAACCCTAACCCTATCCCGAACCATAACCCTAACCCGAACCCTAACCCTAACCCTAACCCTAAACCGAACCCAACACGAACCCGAACCCTAACCCGAACCCTAAACCTAACCCTAACTCTAACCCAAACCCTAACCCTAACCCTAACACCTAACCCTAACCCTAACCCTAACTCTAACCCTAAAACCTTACCCTAACCCTAACCCTAACCCTAACCCTAACTCGTACCCTAACCCTAACCCTAACCCGAACCCTAACCCTAACCCTAACCCTATCCCTAACCCGATCCCTAACCCTAACCCTAACCCTAACCATATCCCTAACCCCTTACCCTAAACCAAACCCTAAACCTAAACCGAACCCTAACCCTAATCCTAACCCGAACCCTAACCCTAAACCTAACCCGAACCCTAACCCAAACCCGAACCCTAACCCTAACCCGAACCCTAACCCTAACCCTAACCCGAACCCTAACCCTACCCTAACCCGAACCCTAACCCGAACCCGAACCCTAACCCGAACCCGAACCCTAACCCTAACCCTAACCCGAACCCTAACCCTAACCCTAACCCGAACCCTAACCCTAACCCGAACCCTAACCCTAACCCCGAACCCGAACCCTAACCCTAACCCTAACCCGAACCCTAACCCTAACCCTAACCCGAACCCTAACCCTAACCCTAACTCTAACCCTAAACCTAACCCTCACCCGAAACCTAACCCTAACCCGAACCCTAAACCGATCCCTAACCGGAACCCTAAACCTAACCCTAGCCCTAACCCTAACCCGAACCCTCACCCTCACCCGAACCCTAACCCTAACCCGAACCCTAACCCGAACCCTAACCCGAACCCTAACCCGAACCCTAAGCTAACCCTGACCCGAACCCTAACCCGAACCCTAACCCTAACCCTAACTGGAACCATAACCCTAACCCTAACCCGAACCCTAACCCGAACCATAACACTAACCCTAACCCTAACCCTAACACAAACCCTAACCCTAACCCTAACCCGAACCCGAACCCTAACCCGAACCCTAACCCTAACCCTAATCCGGACCCTAACCCTAACCCTAACCCTAACCCTAACCCGAACCCGAACCCTAACCCTAACCCTAACCCTAACCTTAACCAGAACCCTAACACTAACCCTAACCCGAACCCAAACCATAACCCCTTACCCGAATCCTAACCCTAACCCGAACCCTAACCCCTTACCCGAATCCTAAGCCTAACCCGAAACCTAACCCGAAACCTAACCCTAACCCGAACCCTAACCCTAACCCTAACCCGAACCCTAATCCTAACCCTAACCCGAACCCTAACCCTAACCCTAACCCGAACCCTAAACCGAACCCTAACCCTAACCCGAACCCGAACCCTAACCCTAACCCTAACCCGAACCCTAACCTGAACCCTAACCCTAACCCTAACACTAACCCCTAACCCTATCCCGAAACCTAACCCTAACCCTAACCCGAACCCTAACCCTAAACCTAACCCGAATCCTAACCCTAACCCTAAACCGAACCCTAACCCGAACACTAACCCTAACCCTAACCCTAACCCAAACCCTAACCCTAACCCTAACCCGAACCCTAACCCTAACCCTAACCCAAACCCTAACCCTAATCCTAACCCTATCCCTAATCCGAACCCTAACCCTAAACCTAACCCGAACCCTAACCCTAACTCTAACCCGAACCCTAACCCTAACCCGAACCCTAACCCTAACACTTACCCTAACCCGAACACTAACCCTAACCCGAACCCTAACCCTAAACCTAACCCGAAACCTAACCCTAACCCGAATCCGAACCCTAACCCTAAACCTAACCCGAACACTAACCCTAACCCTAACCCAAACCCTACCCCTAAAACTAACCTGAACACTAACCCCTAACCCTAACCCGAACCCGAACCCTAACCCGAACACTAACCCTAACCCTAACCCGAACCCTAACCCTAACCCTAACCCTAACCCTAACCCTAACCCTAACTCTAACCCTAAACCTAAACCTCACCCGAACCCTAACCCTAACCCGAACCCTAAACCGAACCCTAACCCGAAACCTAAACCTAACCCTAACCCTAACCCGAATCCGAACCCTAACCCTAACCCTAACCCTAACCCGAAACCTAACCCGAACCCTAACCCGAACCCTAACCCTAAACCTAACCCGAACCCTAACCCGAACCCTAACCCGAACCCGAACCCTAACCCTAACCCGAACCCTAACCCTACCCTAACCCGAACCCTAAACCGAACCCTAACCAGAAACCTAACCCGAACCCGAACCCGAACCCTAACCCTAACCCGAACCCTAACCCTAACCCGAACCCTAACCCTAACATGAACCCTAACCCTAACCCTAACCCTAACCCTAACCCGAACCATAACACTAACCCCGAACCGAACCCTAACCCTAACCCGAAACCTAACCCTAACCCGAACCCTAACCCTAACCCTAAACCGAACCATAACCCTAACCCGAACCCTAACCCTAACCCTAACCCTAACCCTAACCCGAACCCTAACCCGAACCCTAACCCGAACCCTAAACCTAACCCTAACCCGAACCCTAAACCGAACCCTACCCCTAAACCTAACCCTAACCCTAACCCTAACCCGAACCCTAACCCTAACCCTAACCCGAACCCGAACACTAACTCTAACCCTAACCCTAACCCGAACCCGAACCCTAACCCGAACACGAACCCTAACCCGAACCCTAACCCTAAAACTATAACGAAACCTAACCCGAACCCTAACCCTAACCCGAACCCGAACACTAACCCTAACATTAACCCGAACCGTAACCCTAACCCTAACCCTAACCCTAACCTTAACCAGAACCCTAACACTAACCCTAACCCGAACCCAAACCATAACCCCTTACCCGAATCCTAACCCTAACCCGAACCCTAACCCCTTACCCGAATCCTAAGCCTAACCCGAAACCTAACCCGAAACCTAACCCTAACCCGAACCCTAACCCTAACCCTAACCCGAACCCTAATCCTAACCCTAACCCGAACCCTAACCCTAACCCTAACCCGAAGCCTAAACCGAACCCTAACCCTAACCCGAACCCGAACCCTAACCCTAACCCTAACCCGAACCCTAACATGAACCCTAACCCTAACCCTAACACTAACCCCTAACCCTATCCCGAAACCTAACCCTAACCCTAACCCGAACCCTAACCCTAAACCTAACCCGAATCCTAACCCTAACCCTAAACCGAACCCTAACCCGAACACTAACCCTAACCCTAACCCTAACCCAAACCCTAACCCTAACCCTAACCCGAACCCTAACCCTAACCCTAACCCAAACCCTAACCCTAATCCTAACCCTATCCCTAATCCGAACCCTAACCCTAAACCTAACCCGAACCCTAACCCTAACTCTAACCCGAACCCTAACCCTAACCCGAACCCTAACCCTAACACTTACCCTAACCCGAACACTAACCCTAAACCGAACCCTAACCCTAAACCTAACCCGAAACCTAACCCTAACCCGAATCCGAACCCTAACCCTAAACCTAACCCGAACACTAACCCTAACCCTAACCCAAACCCTAACCCTAAAACTAACCTGAACACTAACCCCTAACCCTAACCCGAACCCGAACCCTAACCCGAACACTAACCCTAACCCTAACCCGAACCCTAACCCTAACCCTAACCCTAACCCGAACCCTAACCCTAACCCTAACTCTAACCCTAAACCTAACCCTCACCCGAACCCTAACCCTAACCCGAACCCTAAACCGAACCCTAACCCGAAACCTAAACCTAACCCTAACCCTAACCCGAACCCGAACCCTAACCCTAACCCTAACCCGAACCCGAACCCTAACCCGAACCCTAACCCGAACCCTAACCCTAAACCTAACCCGAACCCTAACCCGAACCCTAACCCGAACCCGAACCCTAACCCTAACCCGAACCCTAACCCTACCCTAACCCGAACCCTAAACCGAACCCTAACCAGAAACCTAACCCGAACCCGAACCCGAACCCTAACCCTAACCCGAACCCTAACCCTACCCTAACCCGAACCCTAACACGAACCCGAACCCTAACCCTAACCCTAACCCTAACCCGAACCCTAAACCTAACCCGAGCCCTAACCCTAACACTAACCCTAACCCGAACCCTAACCCTAACCCGAACCCTAACCCTAAACCTAAGCCGAAACCTAACCCTAACCCGAGCCCTAACCCTAAACCTAACCCGAACCCTAACCCTAACCCGAACCCGAACCCTAACCCTAAACCTAAACGGAACACTAACCCTAACCCTAACCCGAACCCTAACCCGAACCCTAAACCTACCCTAACCTGAACACTAACCCCTAACCCTAACCCGAACCCGAACCCTAACCCAAACCCTAACCCTAACCCTAACCCGAACCCTAACCCTAACCCTAACTCTAACCCTAAACCTAACCCTCACCCGAACCCTAACCCTAAACCGAACCCTAAACCGATCCCTAACCCGAACCCTAAACCTAACCCTAAACCTAACACTAATCCGAACCCTCACCCTAACCCGAACCCTAACCCTAACCCTAACCCTAACCCGAACCCTAACACGAACCCTAACCCGAACCCTAAGCTAACCCTAAACCGAACCCTAACCCGAACACTAACCCTAACCCTAACTGGAACCCTAAACCTAACCCTAACCCGAAACCTAACCCTAACCCTAACCCTATACCTAACCCGATCCCTAACCCTAACTCTAACCCTAACCCTAACCCGAACCCTAACCCTAACCCGAACCCTAAGGCTAACCCTAACCCTAAACCTAACCCGAACCCTAACCCGAACACTAACCCGAACACTAACCCTAAACCTAACCCGAACCCTAACCCTAAACCTAACCCGAACCCTAACCCGAACCCTAACCCGAACCCTAACCCTAACCCTAACCCTAACCTGAACCCTAACCCTAACCCTAACCCGAACCCTACCCCTAACCCTAACCCTAACCCTAACCCGAACCCTAACCCTAACCCTAAACCTAACCCTAACCCTAATACGAACCCTAACCCTAATCCTAACCCGAACCCTAATCCGAAACCTAACGCTAACCCGAATCCTAACCCTAACCCTAACCCTAACCCTAACACCTAACCCTAACCCTAACGCTAACTCTATCCCTAACGTGATCCCTAACCCTAACCCTAACCCTAACCATAACCCCTTACCCTAAACCAAACCCTAACCCTAAACCGAACCCAACACGAACCCGAACCCTAACCCGAACCCGAACCCTAACCCTAACCCTAACTCTAACCCAAACCCTAACCCGAACCCTAACTCGAACCCTAACCCTACCCCGATCCCTAACCCGAACCCGAAACTTAACCCTAACCCTAACCCGAACCCGAACCCTAACCCTAACCCTAACCCGAACCCTAACCCTAACCCGAACCCTAACCCTAACCCTAACCCCGAACCCGAACCCTAAACCTAACCCTAACCCTAACCCGAACCCTAACCGGAACCCTATCCCGAACCCCAACCCTAACCCTAACCCGAACCCTACCCCTTACACTAACCCTAACCCAAACCCTAATCCGAACCCTAACCCAAACCCTAACCCGAACCCTAACCCAAACGCTAACCCGAACCCGAACCCGAACTCTAACCCGAACCCTAACCCGAACCCTAACCCGAACCGTAACCCGAAACCTAAACCTAACCTTATTCCAAAACCTAACCCGAACCCTAAGCCTAACACGATCCCGAAAACTAACCCTAACCCCAACCCTAACCCGAACCCTAACCCGAAACCTAACCCGAACCCTAACCCTAACCCGAACCCTAACCCGAACCCTAACCCGATCCCAAACCCGAACCCTAAACCTAACCCTAAACCGAACGCTAACCCTAACACTAACCCTAACCCTAACCCGAACCCTAACCCTAACCCTAACCCGAACTCTAACCCTAACCATAACCCTAACCCGAACCCTAACCCTAACCCCTAACCCTAACCCTAACCCTAACCCGAACCCGAACCCTAACCCTAAACCTAACCCCTAACCCTAACCCTAACCCTAACCCGAACCCTAACCCTAACCCGAACCCTAACCCTAACCCGAAACCTAACCCTTAACCTAACCCGAACCCGAACCCGAACCCTAACCCTAACCCGAAGCCTAAACCTAACCCGAACCCTAACCCTAACCCTAACCCGAACCCTAACCCTAACCCGAACCCTAAACCTAACCCGAACCCGAACCCTAACCCTAACCCGAACCCTAACCCTACCCTAACACGAACCCTAACCCGAACCCGAACCCTAACCCGAACCCGAACCCTAACCCTAACCCGAACCCTAACCCTAACCCTAACCCGAACCCTAAACCTAACCCGAACCCGAACCCTAACCCTAACACGAACCCTAACCCTAAACCTAACCCGAATCCTAAACCTAACCCTAACCCTAACCCGAACCCTAACCCTAACCCTAACCCTAACCCTAACCCTAACCCGAACCCTAACCCTAAACCTAACCCGAACCCTAAACCTAACCCTAACCCGAACCCTAACCCTAACCCGAACCTAACCATAACACTAACCGTAACCCGAACCCTAACCCTAACCCGAACCCTAACCCTAAACCTAAGCCGAACCCTAACCCTAACCCGAGCCCTAACCCTAAACCTAACCCGAACCCTAACCCTAACCCGAACCCGAACCCTAACCCTAAACCTAACCGGAACACTAACCCTAAGCCTACCCCAAACCCTAACCCGAACCCTAACCCTAACCCTTACCTGAACACTAACCTCTAAACCTAACCCGAACCCGAACCCTAACCCGAACCCTAACCCTAACCCTAACACGAACCCTAACCCTAACCCTAACTCTAACCCTAAACCTAACCCTCACCCTAACCCTAACCCTAACCCGAACCCTAAACCGATCCCTAACCCGAACCCTAAACCTAACCCTAAACCTAACCCTAACCCGAACCCTCACCCTAACCCTAACACTAAACCTAACCCTAACCCTAACCCGAACCCTAACCCGAACCCTAACCCGAACCCTAAGCTAACCCTGACCCGAACCCTAACCCCAACCCTAACCCTAACCCTAACTGGAACCATAACCCTAACCCTAACCCGAACCCTAACCCGAACCATAACACTAACCCTAACCCTAACCCTAACACGAACCCTAACCCTAACCCTAACCCGAACCCGAACCCTAACCCGAACCCTAACCCTAACCCTAATCCGAACCCTAACCCTAACCCGAACCCTAACCCTAACCCGAACCCGAAACCTAACCCTAACCCGAAACCTAACAATAACCCTAACCCTAAACCGAACCCTAACCCTAAACCTAAACCTAACCCGAACCTTAACCTGAACCCTAACCCTAACCCTAAACCAAACCCTAAACCTAACCCTAACCCTAACCCGAACCCTAACCCGAACCCTAACCCTAAACCTAACCGAACCCTAATCCGAACCCTAACCCTAACCCTAACCCTAACACTAACCCCTAACCCTCATCCGAAACCTAACCCTAACCCTAACCCGAACCCGAACCATAACCCCTAACCCTAACCCGAACCCGAACCCGAACCCTAAACCTAACCCTAACCCTAACCCTAACTCAAACCCGAACCCGAACCCTAACCCTAACCCTAACCCGAACCCTAACCCTAGCCCGAAACCTAACCCTAAAAGGAACCCTAACCCTAACCCTAACCCTAACCCAAACACTAACACTAACCCCTAACCCGAACCCTAACCCTAACCCGAAACCTAACCCTAACCCGAACCCTAACCCTAACCCTAAACCGAACCATAACCCTAACCCGAACCCTAACCCTAACCCTAACCCTAACCCGAACCCTAACCCGAACCCTAACCCGAACCCTAAACCTAACCCTAACCCGAACCCTAAACCGAACCCTACCCCTAACCCTAACCCTAACCCTAACCCTAACCCGAACCCTAACCCTAACCCTAATCCGAACCCGAACACTAACCCTAACCCTAACCCTAACCCGAACCCAAACCCTAACCCGAACACGAACCCTAACCCGAACCCTAACCCTAACACTATTCCGAAACCTAACCTGAACCCTAACCCTAACCCGAACCCGAACACTAACCCTAACCCTAACCCGAACCGTAACCCTAACCCTAACCCTAACCCTAAACTTAACCAGAACCCTAACACTAACCCTAACCAGAACCCTAACCCTAACCCTAACCCTAACCCTAACCCTAACCCGAACCCTAACCCTAAACCTAACCCGAACCCTAAACCTAACCCTAACCCGAACCCTAACCCTAACCCGAACCTAACCATAACACTAACCCTAACCCGAACCCTAACCCTAACCCGAACCCTAACACTAAACCTAAGCCGAACCCTAACCCTAACCCGAGCCGTAACCCTAAACCTAACCCGAACCCTAACCCTAACCCGAACCCGAACCCTAACCCTAAACCTAACCGGAACACTAACCCTAACCCTACCCCAAACCCTAACCCGAACCCTAACCCTAACCCTTACCTGAACACTAACCCCTGAACCTAAACCGAACCCGAACCCTAACCCGAACCCTAACCCTAACCCTAACACGAACCCTAACCCTAACCCTAACTCTAACCCTAAAGCTAACCCTCACCCGAACCCTAACCCTAATCCGAACCCTAAACCGATCCCTAACCCGAACCCTAAACCTAACCCTAAACCTAACCCTAACCCGAACCCTCACCCTAACCCGAACACTAACCCTAACCCTAACCCGAACCCGAACCCTAACCGGAACCCTAACCCGAACCCTAAGCTAACCCTGACCCGAACCCTAACCCGAACCCTAACCCTAAACCTAACTGGAACCATAACCCTAACCCTAACCCGAACCCTAACCCGAACCATAACACTAACCCTAACCCTAACCCTAACACGAACCCTAAACCTAACCCTAACCCGAACCCGAACCCTAACCCGAACCCTAACCCTAACCCTAATCCGAACCCTAACCCTAACCCTAACCCTAACCCTAACCCGAACCCGAAACCTAACCCTAACCCGAAACCTAACAATAACCCTAACCCTAAACCGAACCCTAACCCTAAACCTAAACCTAACCCGAACCTTAACCTGAACCCTAACCCTAACCCTAACCCAAACCCTAAACCTAACCCTAACCCTAACCCGAACCCTAACCCGAACCCTAACCCTAACCCTAACCGAACCCTAATCCGAACCCTAACCCTAACCCTAACCCTAACACTAACCCCTAACCCTCATCCGAAACCTAACACTAACCCTAACCCGAACCCGAACCCTAACCCCTAACCCTAACCCGAAACCGAACCCTAAACCTAACACTAACCCTAACCCTAACCCAAACCCGAACCCGAACCCTAACCCTAACCCTAACCCGAACCCTAACCCTAACCCAAACCCTAACCCTAACATGAACCCTAACCCTAACCCTAACCCTAACCCAAACCCTAACACTAACCCCTAACCCGAACCCTAACCCTAACCCGAAACCTAACCCTAACCCGAACCCTAACCCTAACCCTAAACCGAACCATAACCCTAACCCGAACCCTAACCCTAACACTAACCCTAACCCGAACCCTAACCCTAACCCGAACCCTAACCCGAACCCTAAACCTAACCCTAACCCGAACCCTAAACCGAACCCTACCCCTAACCCTAACCCTAACCCTAACCCTAACCCGAACCCTAACCCTAACCCTAATCCGAACCCGAACACTAACCCTAACCATAACCCTAACCCGAACCCGAACCCTAACCCGAACACGAACCCTAACCCGAACCCTAACCCTAACACTATTCCGAAACCTAACCTGAACCCTAACCCTAACCCGAACCCGAACACTAACCCTAACCCTAACCCGAACCGTAACCCTAACCCTAACCCTAACCCTAAACTTAACCAGAACCCTAACACTAACCCTAACCCGAACCCAAACCATAACCCCTTACCCGAATCCTAACCCTAACCCCAACCCTAACCGCTTACCCGAATCCTAACCCTAACCCGAAACCTAACCCGAAACCTAACCCTAACCCGAACCCTAACCCTAACCCTAACCCGAACCCTAATCCTAACCCTAACCCGAACCCTAACCCTAACCCTAACCCGAACACTAAACCGAACCCTAACCCTAACCCGAACCCGAACCCTAACCCTAACACTAACCCGAACCCTAACCCAATCCCTAACCCGAACCCTAACCCTAACCCTAACCCGAACGCTAACCCTAACCCTAATCCGAAACCTAACCCTAACCCTAACCCTAACCCTAACCCGAACCCGAAACCTAACCCTAACCCGAAACCTAACAATAACCCTAACCCTAAACCGAACCCTAACCCTAAACCTAAACCTAACCCGAACCTTAACCTGAACCCTAACCCTAACCCTAACCCAAACCCTAAACCTAACCCTAACCCTAACCCGAACCCTAACCCGAACCCTAACCCTAAACCTAACCGAACCCTAATCCGAACCCTAACCCTAACCCTAACCCTAACACTAACCCCTAACCCTCATCCGAAACCTAACACTAACCCTAACCCGAACCCGAACCCTAACCCCTAACCCTAACCCGAACCCGAACCCTAAACCTAACCCTAACCCTAACCCTAACCCAAACCCGAACCCGAACCCTAACCCTAACCCTAACCCGAACCCTAACCCTAACCCGAAACCTAACCCTAACATGAACCCTAACCCTAACCCTAACCCTAACCCAAACCCTAACACTAACCCCTAACCCGAACCCTAACCCTAACCCGAAACCTAACCCTAACCCGAACCCTAACCCTAACCCTAAACCGAACCATAACCCTAACCCGAACCCTAACCCTAACCCTAACCCTAACCCGAACCCTAACCCAAACCCTAACCCGAACCCTAAACCTAACCCTAACCCGAACCCTAAACCGAACCCTACCCCTAACCCTAACCCTAACCCTAACCCTAACCCGAACCCTAACCCTAACCCTAATCCGAACCCGAACACTAAACCTAACCCTAACCCTAACCCGAACCCGAACCCTAACCCGAACACGAACCCTAACCCGAACCCTAACCCTAACACTATTCCGAAACCTAACCTGAACCCTAACCCTAACCCGAACCCGAACACTAACCCTAACCCTAACCCGAACCGTAACCCTAACCCTAACCCTAACCCTAAACTTAACCAGAACCCTAACACTAACCCTAACCCGAACCCAAACCATAACCCCTTACCCGAATCCTAACCCTAACCCCAACCCTAACCACTTACCCGAATCCTAACCCTAACCCGAAACCTAACCCGAAACCTAACCCTAACCCGAACCCTAACCCTAACCCTAACCCGAACCCTAATCCTAACCCTAACCCGAAACCTAACCCTAACCCTAACCCGAACACTAAACCGAACCCTAACCCTAACCCGAACCCGAACCCTAACCCTAACACTAACCCGAACCCTAACCCGATCCCTAACCCGAACCCTAACCCTAACCCTAACCCGAACGCTAACCCTAACCCTAACCCTAACCCTAACCCGAACCCTAACCCCAACCCTAACCCGAACCCTAACCCTAACCATAACCCTAACCCGAACCTAACCCTAACCCCTAACCGTAACCCTAACCCTAACCCGAACCCTAACCCTAAACCTAACCCTAACCCTTACCCGAACCCGAACCCGAAACCTAACCCGAACATTACCCCTAACCCTATTCCGAAACCTAACCCGAACCCTAAGCCTAACACGAACCCGAACACTAACCCTAACCCTAACCGTAACACTAACCCTAACCCGAAACCTAACCCGAACCGTAACCCTAACCCTAACCGGAACCCTAACCCTAACCCGAACCCGAACCCGAACACTAAACCTTTACCCGAATCCTAACCCTATCCGGAACCCTAACCCGAACCCTAAACCTAACCATAAACCCTAACCCTAATCCGAACCCTAACCCTAACCAGAACCCAACCCTAACCCTAACCCGAATCCTAACCCTAACCCTAACTCGAACCCTAACCCGAACCCTAACCCTAACCCTAACCCTAACCCAAACCCTAACCCTAACCCTAACCCAAACGCGAACCCTAACCCGAACCCGAACCCTAACCCTAACCCTAACCCGAACCCGAACCCTAACCCTAACCCGAACCCGAACCCTAACCCTATCCCTAACCCTATACCTAACCCGATCCCTAACCCTAACCATAACCCTAACCCTAACCAGAACCCTAACCCTAACCCGAACCCTAACGCTAACCCTAAACCTAAACCTAACCCGAACCCTAACCCGAACCCCAACCCGAACCCTAACCCTAACCCTAACCCTAACCCTAACTCGAACCCTATCCTGAAACCTAACCCTAACCCTAACCCTAACTCTAACCCTATAACCTTACCCTAACCCTAACCCTAACCCTAACCCGAACCCGAACCCTAACCCTAACCCTAACCCGAACCCTAACCCCTTACCCTAAACCAAACCCTAAACCTAACCCGAACCCTAACCCTAATCCTAACCCGAACCCTAACCCTAACCCTAACCCGAACCCTAACTCGAACCCTATCCCGAAACCTAACCCTAACCCTAACCCTAACCAGAACCCTAACCCGAACTCTAACTCGACCCTAACCCTAACACTTAACCCTAACCCTAACCCGAAACCTAACCCTAACCCTATCCCGAACCATAACCCTAACCCGAACCCTAACCCTAACCCTCACCCTAAACCGAACCCAACACGAACCCGAACCCTAACCCGAACCCGAACCCTAACCCTAACCCTAACTCTAACCCAAACCCTAACCCGAACACTAACTCGAACCCTAACCCTAACCCGAACCCTAACCCGAACCCGAAACTTAACCCTAACCCTAACCCGAACCTGAACCCTAACCCTAACCCTAACCCGAACCCTAACCCTAACACGAACCCTAACACTAACCCTAACCCCGAACCCGAACCCTAACCCTAACCCTAACCCTAACCCGAACCCTAACGCGAACCCTATCCCGAACCCCAACCCTAACCCTAACCCGAACCCGAAACCTAAACCCTAACCCTAACCCGAACCCGAAACCTAAAACCTAACCCTAACCCGAACCCGCACCCTAAACCTAAAACTAACCCTAACCCGAAACCTAACCCTAACCCTAAACCTAACCCGAACCCTAATCCGAAAACTAATGCTAACCAGAACCCTAACCCTAACCCTAACCCTAACACCTAACCCTAACCCTAACCCTAACTCTAACCCTAAAACCTTACCCTAACCCTAACCCTAACCCTAACCTGAACCCTAACCCTAACCCTAACCCGAACCCTAACACTAACCCTAACCCTAACCCTAACCCGAACCCTAACCCTAACCCTAAACCTAACCCTAAACCTAATCCGAACCCTAACCCTAAACCTAACCCGAACCCTAAACCGAACCCTAACCCTAACCCTAACCCTAACCCTAACCTGAACCCTAACCCTAACCCTAACCCGAACCCTAACCCTAACCCTAACCCTAACCCTAACCCGAAACCTAACCCTAACCCTAAACCTAACCCTAACCCTAATCCGAACCCTAACCCTAATCCTAACCCGAACCCTAATCCGAAAACTAATGCTAACCAGAACCCTAACCCTAACCCTAACCCTAACACCTAACCCTAACCCTAACCCTAACTCTAACCCTAAAACCTTACCCTAACCCTAACGCTAACCCTAACCTGAACCCTAACCCTAACCCTAACCCGAACCCTAACCCTAACCCTAACCCTAACCCGAACCCTAACCCTAACCCTAAACCTAACCCTAACCCTAATCCGAACCCTAACCCTAATCCTAACCCGAACCCTAATCCGAAAACTAACGCTAACCCGAACCCGAACCCTAACCCTAACCCGAACCCTAACCCTAAACCTAACCCGAATCCTAACACTAACCCTAACCCAAACCCTAACCCGAACACTAACCCTAATCCTAACCCTAACACAAAACCTAACCCTAACCCTAACCCTAACCCTAACACCTAACCCTAACCCTAACCCTAACTCTAACCCTAAAACCTTACCCTAACCCTAACCCTAACCCTAACCCTAACCCGTACCCTAACCCTAACCCTAACCCGAACCCTAACCCTAACCCTAACCCTATCCCTAACCCGATCCCTAACCCTAACCCTAACACTAACCATATCCCTAACCCTTACCCTAAACCAAACCCTAAACCTAAACCGAACCCTAACCCTAATCCTAACCCGAACCATAACCCTAACCCTAACCCGAACCCTAACTCGAACCCTATCCCGAAACCTATCCCTAAACCAAACCCTAACCAGAACCCTAACCCGAACACTAACTCGACCCTAACCCTAACCCTTAACCCTAACCCTAACCCGAAACCTAACCCTAACCCTATCCTGAACCATAACCCTAACCCGAACCCTAACCCTAACCCTAACCCTAAACCGAACCCAACCCGAACCCGAACCCTAACCCGAACCCGAACCCTAACCCTAACCCTAACTCTAACCCAAACCCTAACCCGAACCCTAACTCGAACCCTAACCCTAACCCGAACACTAACCCGATCCCGAAACTTAACCCTAACCCTAACCCGAACCCGAACCCTAACCCTAACCCTAACCCGAACCCTAACCCTAACCCGAACCCTAACCCTAACCCTAACCCCGAACCCGAACCCTAACCCTAACCCTAAACCTAACCCGAACCCTAACCCGAACCCTATCCCGAACCCCAACCCTAACCCTAACCCGAACCCGAAACCTAAACCCTAACCCTAACCCGAACCCGAAACCTAACACCTAACCCTAACCCGAACCCGAACCCGAACCCTAAACCTAACCCTAACCCTAACCCGAAACCTAACCCTAACCCGAACCCTAACCCTAACCCTAACCCGAACCCTAACCCTAACATTAACCCTAACCCTAACCCTAAACCTAACCCGAACCGTAACCCTAACCCCTAACCCGAACCCTAACCCTAACCCGAACCCTTACCTAACACGAACCCTAACCCTAACCCGAACCCGAAACCTAACCCTAACCCGAACCCTAACCCTAACCCTAACCCTAACCCTAACCCGAACCCTAACCTGAACCCTAAACCGAACCCTAACCCTAACCATAACCCAAACCCTAACCCGAACCCTACCCCTAACCCTAACCCTAACCCAAACCCTAATCCGAACCCTAACAAAACCCTAACCCGAACCCTAACCCTAACCCTAACCCGAACCCGAACCCGAACCCTAACCCGAAACCTAGCCCGAACCCTATCCCGAACCGTAACCCGAACCCTATCCTAACCCTATTCCAAAACCTAACCCGAACCCTAAGCCTAACACGAACCCGAACACTAAACCTAACCCCAACCCTACCCCGAACCCTGACCCGAACCCTAACCAGAACCCTAACCCTAACTCGAACCCTAACCCGAACCCTAACCCGATCCCAAACCCAAACCCTAACCCTAAACATAAACCGAACCCTAACCCTAACCCTAACCCTAACCCTAACCCGAACCCTAACCCTAACCCGAACCCGAACCCTAACCCTAACCATAACCCTAACCCGAACCCTAACCCTAACCCCTAACCCTAACCCTAACCCTAACCCAAACCCGAACCCTAACCCTAAACCTAACCCCTAACCCTAACCCTAACCCTAACCCGAACCCTAACCCTAACCCGAACCCTAACCCTAACCCGAAACCTAACCCTAAACCTAACCCGAACCCGAACCCGAAACCTAACCCTAACCCTAACCCGAAGCCTAAACCTAACCCGAACCCTAACCCTAACCCTAACCCGAACCCTAACCCTAAACCTAACCCGAACCCTAACCCTAACCCGAACCCTAACCCTAACCCGAACCCTAACCCTAACCCTAACCCGAACCCTAACCCTACCCTAACCCGAACCCTAACCCGAACCCGAACCCTAACCCGAACCCGAACCCTAACCCTAACCCTAACCCGAACCCTAACCCTAACCCTAACCCTAACCCTAACCCTAACCCGAACCCTAACCCTAACCCTAACCCCGAACCCGAACCCTAACCCTAACCCTAACCCGAAACCTAACCCTAACCCTAACCCGAACCCTAACCCTAACCCTAACTCTAACCCTAAACCTAACCCTCACCCGAACCCTAACCCTAACCCGAACCCTAAACCGATCCCTAACCCGAACCCTAAACCTAACCCTAAACCTAACCCTAACCCGAAACCTCACCCTAACCCGAACCCTAACCCTAACCCGAACCCTAACCCGAACCCTAACCCGAAACCTAACCCGAACCCTAACCTAACCCTGACCCGAACCCTAACCCGAACCCTAACCCTAACCCTAACTGGAACCATAACCCTAACCCTAACCCGAACCCTAACCCGAACCATAACACTAACCCTAACCCTAACCCTAACACGAACCCTAACCCTAACCCTAACCCGAACCCGAACCCTAACCCGAACCCTAACCCTAAACCTAATCCGGACCCTAACCCTAACCCTAACCCTAACCCTAACCCTAACCCGAACCCGAAACCTAACCCTAACCCGAAACCTAACAATAACCCTAACCCTAACCCGAACACTAACCCTAAACCTAAACCTAACCCGAACCTTAACCTGAACCCTAACCCTAACCCTAACCCAAACCCTAAACCTAACCTTAAACCTAACCCAAACCCTAACCCGAACCCTAACCCTAACCCTAACCGAACCCTAATCCGAACCCTAACCCTAACCCTAACCCTAACACTAACCCCTAACCCTCACCCGAAACCTAACCCTAACCCTAACCCGAACCCGAACCCTAACCCCTAACCCTAACCCGAACCCGAACCCTAAACCTAACCCTAACCCTAACCCAAACCCGAACACGAACCCTAACCCTAACCCTAACCCGAACCCTAACCCTAACCCGAACCCTAACCCTAACATGAACCCTAACCCTAACCCTAACCCTAACCCTAACCCGAACCATAACACTAACCCCTAACCGAACCCTAACCCTAACCCGAAACCTAACCCTAACCCGAACCCTAACCCTAACCCTAAACCGAACCATAACCCTAACCCGAACCCTAACCCTAACCCTAACCCTAACCCTAACCCGAACCCTAACCCGAACCCTAACCCGAACCCTAAACCTAACCCTAACCCGAACCCTAAACCGAACCCTACCCCTAACCCTAACCCTAACCCTAACACTAACCCGAACCCTAACCCTAACCCTAACCCGAACCCGAACACTAACCCTAACCCTAACCCTAACCCGAACCCGAACCCTAACCCGAACACGAACCCTAACCCGAACCCTAACCCTAAAACTATAACGAAACCTAACCCGAACCCTAACCCTAACCCGAACACTAACCCTAACATTAACCCGAACCGTAACCCTAACCCTAACCCTAACCCTAACCTTAACCAGAACCCTAACACTAACCCTAACCCGAACCCAAACCATAACCCCTTACCCGAATCCTAACCCTAACCCGAACCCTAACCCCTTACCCGAATCCTAACCCTAACCCGAAACCTAACCCGAAACCTAACCCTAACCCGAACCCTAACCCTAACCCTAAACCGAACCCTAATCCTAACCCTAACCCGAACCCTAACCCTAACCCTAACCCGAACCCTAAACCGAACCCTAACCCTAACCCGAACCCGAACCCTAACCCTAACCCTAACCCGAACCCTAACCTGAACCCTAACCCTAACCCTAACACTAACCCCTAACCCTATCCCGAAACCTAACCCTAACCCTAACCCGAACCCTAACCCTAAACCTAACCCTAATCCTAACCCTAACCCTAAACCGAACCCTAACCCGAACACTAACCCTAACCCTAACCTTAACCCAAACCCTAACCCTAACCCTAACCCGAACCCTAACCCTAACCCTAACCCTAACCCAAACCCTAACCCTAACCCTAACCCTATCCCTAATCCGAACCCTAACCCTAAACCTAACCCGAACCCTAACCCTAACTCTAACCCGAACCCTAACCCTAACCCGAACCCTAACCCTAACACTAACCCTAACCCGAACACTAACCCTAACCCGAACCCTAACCCTAAACCTAACCCGAAACCTAACCCTAACCCGAATCCGAACCCTAACCCTAAACCTAACCCGAACACTAACCCTAACCCTAACCCGAACCCTAACCCTAAAACTAACCTGAACACTAACCCCTAACCCTAACCCGAACCCGAACCCTAACCCGAACACTAACCCTAACCCTAACCCGAACCCTAACCCTAACCCTAACCCTAACCCTAACCCGAACCCTAACCCTAACCCTAACTCTAACCCTAAACCTAACCCTCACCCGAACCCTAACCCTAACCCGAACCCTAAACCAACCCTAACCCGAAACCTAAACCTAACCCTAACCCTAACCCTAACCCGAACCCTAACCCTAACCCTAACCCTAAACCTAACCCGAACCCTAACCCGAACCCTAACCCGAACCCTAAACCTAAACCTAACCCGAACCCTAACCCGAACCCTAACCCGAACCCGAACCCTAACCCTAACCCGAACCCTAACCCTACCCTAACCCGAACCCTAAACCGAACCCTAACCAGAAACCTAACCCGAACCCGAACCCGAAACCTAACCCTAACCCGAACCCTAACCCTACCCTAACCCGAACCCTAACCCGAACCCGAACCCTAACCCGAACCCGAACCCTACCCTAACCCTAACCCTAAACCGAACCCTAAACCTAACCCGAGCCCTAACCCTAACACTAACCCTAACCCGAACCCTAACCCTAACTCGAACCTAACCTGAACCCTAACCCGAACCCTAACCCTAACCCTAACCCAAACCCTAACCCGAACCCTACCCCTAACACTAACCCTAACCCAAACCCTAATCCGAACCCTAACCCAAACCCTAACCCGAACCCTAACCCTAATGCTAACCCGAACCCGAACCCGAACTCTAACCCGAACCCTAACCCGAACCCTAACCCGAACCGTTACCCGAAACCTAAACCTAACCTTATTCCAAAACCTAACACGAAACCTAAGCCTAACACGAACCCGAACACTAACCCTAACCCCAACCCTAACCCGAACCCTAACCCGAAACCTAACCCGAACCCTAACCCTAACCCGAACCCTAACCCTAACCCCTAACCCTAACCCTAACCCTAACCCGAACCCGAACCCTAACCCTAAACCTAACCCCTAACCCTAACCCTAACCCTAACCCGAACCCTAACCCTATCCCGAACCCTAACCCTAACCCGAAACCTAACCCTAAACCTAACCCGAACCCGATCCCGAACCCTAACCCTAACCCGAAGCCTAAACCTAACCCGAACCCTAACCCTAACACTAACCCGAACCCTAACCCTAACCCGAACCCTAAACCTAACCCGAACCCGAACCCTAACCCTAACCCGAACCCTAACCCTACCCTAACACGAACCCTAACCCGAACCCGAACCCTAACACGAACCCGAACACTAACCCTAACCCGAACCCTAACCCTAACCCTAACCCGATCCCTAACCCTAACCCGAAACCTAACCCTAACCCGAACCCTAACCCTAACCCTAACCCGAACCCTAACCCGATCCCTAACCCGAACCCTAACCCTAATCCTAACCCGAACGCTAACCCTAACCCTAACCCTAACCCGAACCCTAACCCTAACCCTAACCCTAACCATAACCCTAACCCGAACCTAACCCTAACCCCTAACCGTAACCCTAACCCTAACCCGAACCCTAACCCTAAACCTAACCCTAACCCTTACCCGAACCCGAACCCGAAACCTAAGCCGAACATTACCCCTAACCCTATTCCGAAAACTAATCCGAACCCTAAGCCTAACACGAACCCGAACACTAACCCTAACCCTAACCGTAACCCTAACCCTAACCCGAAACCTAACCCGAACCCTAACCCTAACCCTAACCGGAACCCTAACCCTAACCCGAACCCGAACCCGAACCCTAAACCTTTACCCGAATCCTAACCCTATCCGGAACCCTAACCCGAACCCTAAACCTAACCATAAACCCTAACCCTAATCCGAACCCTAACCCTAACAGAACCCAACCCTAACCCTAACCCGAATCCTAACCCTAACCCTAACTCGAACCCTAACCCGAACCCTAACCCTAACCCTAACCCTAACCCAAACCCTAACCCTAACCCTAACCCAAACGCGAACCCTAACCCGAACCCGAACCCTAACCCTAACCCGAAACCCGAACCCTAACCCTAACCCGAACCCGAACCCGAACCCTAACCCTAACCCTGACCGGAACCCTAAACCTAATCTAACCCTAACCCTAACCCGAACCCTAACCCTAACCCTAACCCTAACCCTAACCCTAACCCGAACCCTAAACCTAACCCGAACCCTAACTCTAACCCTAAACCTAAACCTAACCCGAACCCTAACCCGAACCCTAACCCGAACCCTAACCCTAAACCTAACCCGAACCCTAACACTAAACCTAACCCGAACCCTAACCCGAACCCTAACCCGAACCCTAACCCTAACCCTAACCCTAACCCTAACCGGAAACCTAACCCTAACCCTAACTCGAACCCTAACCCTAACCCTAATCCTAACCCTAACCCGAACCCTAAACCTAACCCTAAACCTAACCCTAAACCTAATCCGAAACCTAACGCTAACCCGAACCCTAACCCTAACACTAACCCTAACCCTAACACCTAACCCTAACCCTAACCCTAACTCTAACCCTAAAACCTTGCCCTAACCCTAACCCTAACCCTAACCCGAACCCTAACCCTAACCCTAATCCGAACCCTAACCCTATCCCTAACCCTATACCTAACCCGATCCCTAACCCTAACCCTAACCCTCACCCTAACCCGAACCCTAACCCTAACCCGAACCCTAACGCTAACCCTAACCCTAAACCTAACCCGAACCCTAACCCGAACCCCAACCCGAAACCTAACCCTAACCCTAACCCTAACCCGTACCCTAACCCTAACCCTAACCCGAACCCTAACCCTAACCCTATCCCTATCCCTAACCCGATCCCTAACCCGAACCCTAACCCTAACCATATCCCTAACCCCTTACCCTAAACCAAACCCTAAACCTAAACCGAACCCTAACCCTAATCCTAACCCGAACCCTAACCCTAACCCTAACCCGAACCCTAACTCGAACCCTATCCCGAAACCTAACCCTAAACCAAACCCTAACCAGAACCCTAACCGGAACTCTAACTCGACCCTAACCCTAACCCTTAACCCTAACCCTAACCCGAAACCTAACCCTAACCCTATCCCGAACCATAACCCTAACCCGAACCCTAACCCTAACCCTAACCCTAAACCGAACCCAACACGAACCCGAACCCTAACCCGAACCCGAACCCTAACCCTAACCCTAACTCTATCCCAAACCCTAACCCGAACCCTAACTCGAACCCTAACCCTAACCCGAACACTAACCCGAACCCGAAACTTAACCCTAACCCTAACCCGAACCCGAACCCTAACCCTAACCCTAACCCGAACCCTAACCCTAACCCGAACCCTAACCCTAACCCTAACCCTAACCCCGAACCCGAACCCTAACCCTAACCCTAAACCTAACCCGAACCCTAACCCGAACCCTATCCCGAAACCCAACCCTAACCCTATCCCGAACCCGAAACCTAAACCCTAACCCTAACCCGAACCCGAAACCTAACACCTAACCCTAACCCGAACCCGAACCCTAAACCTAACCCTAACCCTAACCCGAACCCTAACCCTAACCCGAACCCTAACCCTAACCCTAACCCGAACCCTAACCCTAACATTAACCCTAACCCTAACCCTAAACCTAACCCGAACCGTAACCCTAACCCCTAACCCGAACCCTAACCCTAACCCGAACCCTAAACCTAACCCGAACCCTAACCCTAACCCTAACCCGAAACCTAACCCTAACCCGAACCCTAACCCTAACCCTAACCCTAACCCTAACCCGAACACTAACCTGAACCCTAAACCGAACCCTAACCCTAACCATAACCCAAACCCTAACCCGAACCCTACCCCTAACCCTAACCCTAACCCAAACCCTAATCCGAACCCTAAAAAAACCCTAACCCGAACCCTAACCCTAACCCTAACCCGAACCCGAACCCGAACCCTAACCCGAACCCTAACCCGAACCCTAACCCGAACCGTAACCCGAACCCTAACCTAACCCTATTCCAAAACCTAACCCGAACCCTAAGCCTAACACGAACCCGAACACGAAGCCTAACCCCAACCCTACCCCGAACCCTGACCCGAACCCTAACCCGAACCCTAACCCTAACTCGAACCCTAACCCGAACCCTAACCCGATCCCAAACCCAAACCCTAACCCTAACCATAAACCGAACGCTAACCCTAACCCTAACCCTAACCCTAACCCGAACCCTAACCCTAACCCTAACCCGAACCCTAACCCTAACCATAACCCTAACCCGAACCCTAACCCTAACCCCTAACCCTAACCCTAACCCTAACCCGAACCCGAACCCTAACCCTAAACCTAACCCCTAACCCTAACCCTAACCCTAACCCGAACCCTAAGCCTAACCCGAACCCTAACCCTAACCCGAAACCTAACCCTAAACCTAACACGAACCCGAACCCGAACCCTAACCCTAACCCTAACCCGAAGCCTAAACCTAACCCGAACCCTAACCCTAACCCTAACCCGAACCCTAACCCTAAACCTAACCCGAACCCTAACCCTAACCCGAACCCTAATCCTAACCCGAACCCTAACCCTAACCCTAACCCGAACCCTAACCCTACCCTAACCCAAACCCTAACCCGAACCCGAACCCTAACCCGAACCCGAACCCTAACCCTAACCCTAACCCGAACCCTAACCCTAACCCTAACCCTAACCCTAACCCGAACCCTAACCCTAACCCTAACCCCGAACCCGAACCCTAACCCTAACCCTAACCCGAACCCTAACCCTAACCCTAACCCGAACCCTAAACGGAACCCTAAGCTAACCCTGACCCGAACCCTAACCCGAACCCTAACCCTAACCCTAACTGGAACCATAACCCTAACCCTAACCCGAACCCTAACCCGAACCATAACACTAACCCTAACCCTAACCCTAACACGAACCCTAACCCTAACCCTAACCCGAACCCGAACCCTAACCCGAACCCTAACCCTAACCCTAACCCGAACCCTAAACCGAACCCTACCCCTAACCCTAACCCTAACCCTAACCCTAACCCGAACCCTAACCCTAACCCTAACCCGAACCCGAACACTAACCCTAACCCTAACCCTAACCCGAACCCGAACCCTAACCCGAACACGAACCCTAACCCGAACCCTAACCCTAAAACTATTCCGAAACCTAACCCGAACCCTAACCCTAACCCGAACCCGAACACTAACCCTAACATTAACCCGAACCGTAACCCTAACCCTAACCCTAACCCTAACCTTAACCAGAACCCTAACACTAACCCTAACCCGAACCCAAACCATAACCCCTTACCCGAATCCTAACCCTAACCCGAACCCTAACCCCTTACCCGAATCCTAAGCCTAACCCGAAACCTAACCCGAAACCTAACCCTAACCCGAACCCTAACCCTAACCCTAACCCGAACCCTAATCCTAACCCTAACCCGAACCCTAACCCTAACCCTAACCCGAACCCTAAACCGAACCCTAACCCTAACCCGAACCCGAACCCTAACCCTAACCCTAACCCGAACCCTAACATGAACCCTAACCCTAACACTAACCCCTAACCCTATCCCGAAACCTAACCCTAACCCTAACCCGAACCCTAACCCTAAACCTAACCCGAATCCTAACCCTAACCCTAAACCGAACCCTAACCCGAACACTAACCCTAACCCTAACCCAAACCCTAACCCTAACCCTAAACCGAACCCTAACCCTAACCCTAACCCAAACCCTAACCCTAACCCTAACCCTATCCCTAATCCGAACCCTAACCCTAAACCTAACCCGAAACCTAACCCTAATTCTAACCCGAACCCTAACCCTAACCCGAACCCTAACCCTAACAATAACCCTAACCCGAACACTAACCCTAACCCAAACCCTAAACCTAACCCTAACCCGAATCCGAACCCTAACCCTAAACCTCACCCGAACACTAACCCTAACCCTAACCCGAACCCTAACCCTAAAACTAACCTGAACACTAACCCCTAACCCTAACCCGAACCCGAACCCTAACCCGAACACTAACCCTAACCCTAACCCGAACCCTAACCCTAACCGTAACCCTAACCCGAACCCTAACCCTAACCCTAAATCTAACCCTAAACCTAACCCTCACCCGAACCCTAACCCTAACCCGAACCCTAAAACGAACCCTAACCCGAAACCTAAACCTAACCCTAACCCTAACCCTAAACCGAACCCTAACACTAACCCTAACCCTAACCCTAACCCGAACCCTAACCCGAACCCTAACCCGAACCCTAACCCTAAACCTAACCCGAAACCTAACCCGAACCCTAACACGAACCCGAACCCTAACCCTAACCCGAACCCTAACCCTACCCTAACCCGAACCCTAAACCGAACCCTAACCAGAAACCTAACCCGAACCCGAACCCGAACCCTAACCCTAACCCGAACCCTAACCCTACCCTAACCCGAACCCTAACCCGAACCCGAACCCTAACCCGAACCCGAACCCTAACCCTAACCCTCACCCTAACCCGAACCCTAATTCTAACCCGAGCCCTAACCCTAACACTAACCCTAAACCGAACCCTAACCCTAACCCGAACCCTAACCCTAAACCTAAGCCGAAACCTAACCCTAACCCGAGCCCTAACCCTAAACCTAACCCGAACCCTAACCCTAACCCGAACCCGAACCCTAACCCTACCCTAACCTGAACACTAACCCCTAACCCTAACCCGAACCCGAACCCTAACCCAAACCCTAACCCTAACCCTAACCCGAACCCTAACCCTAACCCTAACTCTAACCCTAAACCTAACCCTCACCCGAACCCTAACCCTAAACCGAACCCTAAACCGATCCCTAACCCGAACCCTAAACCTAACCCTAAACCTAACCCTAACCCGAACCCTCACCCTAACCCGAAACCTAACCCTAACCCTAACCCTAACCCGAACCCTAACCCGAACCCTAACACGAACCCTAAGCTAACCCTAACCCGAACCCTAACCCGAACACTAACCCTAACCCTAACTGGAACCCTAAACTTAACCCTAACCCGAACCCTAACCCTAACCCTAACCCTATACCTAACCCGATCCCTAACCCTAACCCTAACCCTAACCCGAACCCTAACCCTAACCCGAACCCTAAGGCTAACCCTAACCCTAAACCTAACCTGAATCCTAACCCGAACACTAACCCGAACCCTAACCCTAAACCTAACCCGAACCCTAACCTTAAACCTAACCCGAACCCTAACCCGAACCCTAACCCGAACCCTAACCCTAACCCTAACCCTAACCTGAATCCTAACCCTAACCCTAACCCGAACCCTACCCCTAACCCTAACCCTAACCCTAACCCGAACCCTAACCCTAACCCTAAACCTAACCCTAAACCTAATACGAACCCTAACCCTAATCCTAACCCGAACCCTAATCCGAAACCTAACGCTAACCCGAATCCTAACCCTAACCCTAACCCTAACCCTAACACCTAACCCTAACCCTAACGCTAACTCTATCCCTAACGTGATCCCTAATCCTAACCCTAACCCTAACCATAACCCCTTACCCTAAACCAAACCCTAAACCTAACCCGAACCCTAACCCTAATCATAACCCGAACCCTAACCCTAACCCTAACCCGAACCCTAACTCGAACCCTAACCCGAAACATAACCCTAACCCTAACCCTAACCAGAACCCTAACCCGAACTCTAACTCGACCCTAAACCTAACCCTTAACCCTAACCCTAACCCGAAACCTAACGCTAAACCTATCCCGAACCCTAACCCTAACCCGAACCCTAAACCTAACCCTAACCCTAAACCGAACCCAACACGAACCCGAACCCTAACCCGAACCCGAACCCTAACCCTAACCCTAACTCTAACCCAAACACTAACCCGAACCCTAACTCGAACCCTAACCCTACCTCGATCCCTAACCCGAACCCGAAACTTAACCCTAACCCTAACCCGAACCCGAACCCTAACCCTAACCATAATCCGAACCCTAACCCTAACCCGAACCCTAACCCTAACCCTAACCCCGAACCCGAACCCTAAACCTAACCCTAACCCTAACCCGAACCCTAACCGGAACCCTATCCCGAACCCCAACCCTAACCCTAACCCGAACCCGAAACCTAAACCCTAACCCTAACCCGAACCAGAACCCTAACACCTAACCCTAACCCGAACCCGAACCCTAAACCTAACCCTAACCCTAACCCGAACCCTAACCCTAACCCGAACCCTAACCCTAAACCTAACCCGAACCCTAACCCTAATATTAACCCTAACCCTAACCTTAAACCTAACCCGAACCGTAACCCTAACCCCTAACCCGAACCCTAACCCTAACCCGAACCCTAACCCTAACCCGAACCCTAACCCTAACCCTAACCCGAAACCTAACCCTAACCCGAACCCTAACCCAAACCCTATCCCTAACCCTAACCCGAACCCTAACCTGAACCCTAACCCGAACCCTAACCCTAACCCTAACCCAAACCCTAACCCGAACCCTACCCCTAACACTAACCCTAACCCAAACCCTAATCCGAACCCTAACCCAAACCCTAACCCGAACCCTAACCCTAACGCTAACCCGAACCCGAACCCGAACTCTAACCCGAACCCTAACCCGAACCCTAACCCGAACCGTAACCCGAAACCTAAACCTAACCTTATTCCAAAACCTAACCCGAACCCTAAGTCTAACACGAACTCGAACACTAACCCTAACCCCAACACTAACCCGAACCCTAACCCGAAACCTAACCCGAACCCTAACCCTAACCCGAACCCTAACCCGAACCCTAACCCGATCCCAAACCCGAACCCTAAACCTAACCCTAAACCGAACGCTAACCCTAACCCTAACCCTAACCCTAACCCGAAACCTAACCCTAACCCTAACCCGAACTCTAACCCTAACCATAACCCTAACCCGAACCCTAACGCTAACCCCTAACCCTAACCCTAACCCTAACCCGAACCCGAACCCTAACCTTAAACCTAACCCCTAACCCTAACCCTAACCCTAACCCGAACCCTAACCCTAACCCGAACCCTAACCCTAACCCGAAACCTAACCCTAAACCTAACCCGAACCCGAACCCGAACCCTAACCCTAACCCGAAGCCTAAACCTAACCCGAACCCTAACCCTAACCCTAACCCGAACGCTAACCCTAACCCTAACCCGAACCCTAACCCTAACCCGAACCCTAAACCTAACCCGAACCCGAACCCTAACCCTAACCCGAACCCTAACCCTACCCTAACACGAACCCTAACCCGAACCCGAACCCTAACCCGAACCCGAACCCTAACCCTAACCCGAACCCTAACCCTAACCCTAACCCGAACCCTAAACCTAACCCGAACACGAACCCTAACCCTAACCCGAACCCGAAACCTAAACCTAACCCGAATCCTAACCCTAACCCTAACCCTAACCCGAACCCTAACCCTAACCCTAACCCTAACCCTAACCCTAACCCTAACCCGAACCCTAACACTAAACCTAACCCGAACCCTAAACCTAACCCTAACCCGAACCCTAACCCTAACCCGAACCTAACCATAACACTAACCCTAACCCGAACCCTAACCCTAACCCGAACCCTAACCCTAAACCTAAGCCGAACCCTAACCCTAACCCGAGCCCTAACCCTAAACCTAACCCGAACCCTAACCCTAACCCGAACCCGAACCCTAACCCTAAACCTAACCGGAACACTAACCCTAACCCTAACCCAAACCCTAACCCGAACCCTAACCCTAACCCTTACCTGAACACTAACCCCTAACCCTAACCCGAACCCGAACCCTAACCCGAACCCTAACCCTAAACCTAACACGAACCCTAACCCTAAGCCTAACTCTAACCCTAAACCTAACCCTCACCCGAACCCTAACCCTAACCCGGACCCTAAACGGATCCCTAACTCGAACCCTAAACCTAAACCTAACCCGAACCCTAACCCGAACCCTAACCCGAACCCTAAGCTAACCCTGACCCGAACCCTAACCCGAACCCTAACCCTAACCCTAACTGGAACCATAACCCTAACCCTAACCCGAACCCTAACCCGAACCATAACACTAACCCTAACCCTAACCCTAACACGAACCCTAACCCTAACCCTAACCCGAACCCGAACCCTAACCCGAACCCTAACCCGAACCCTAACCCTAACCCTAACCGAACCCTAATCCAAACCCTAACCCTAACCCTAACCCTAACACTAACCCCTAACCCTCATCCGAAACCTAACCCTAACCCTAACCCAAACCCGAACCCTAACCCCTAACCCTAACCCGAACCCGAACCCTAAACCTAACCCTAACCCTAACCCTAACCCAAACCCGAACCCGAACCCTAACCCTAACCCTAACCCGAACCCTAACCCTAACCCGAACCCTAACCCTAACATGACCCTAACCCTAACCCGAACCCTAACCCAAACCCTAACACTAACCCCTAACCCGAACCCTAACCCTAACCCGAAACCTAACCCTAACCCGAACCCTAACCCTAACCCTAAACCGAACAATAACCCTAACCCGAACCCTAACCCTAACCCTAACCCTAACCCTAACCCGAACCCTAACCCGAACCCTAACCCGAACCCTAAACCTAACCCTAACCCGAACCCTAAACCGAACCCTACCCCTAACCCTAACCCTAACCCTAACCCTAACCCGAACCCTAACCCTAACCCTAATCCGAACCCGAACACTAACCCTAACCCTAACCCTAACCCGAACCCGAACCCTAACCCGAACACGAACCCTAACCCGAACCCTAACCCTAACACTATTCCGAAACCTAACCTGAACCCTAACCCTAACCCGAACCCGAACACTAACCCTAACCCTAACCCGAACCGTAACCCTAACCCTAACCCTAACCCTAAACTTAACCAGAACCCTAACACTAACCCTAACCCGAACCCAAACCATAACCCCTTACCCGAATCCTAACCCTAACCCCAACCCTAACCACTTACCCGAATCCTAACCCTAACCCGAAACCTAACCCGAAACCTAACCCGAACCCGAACCCTAACCCTAACCCTAACCCGAACCCTAATCCTAACCCTAACCCTAACCCGAACCCTAACCCTAACCCTAACCCGAACCCTAAACCGAACCCTAACCCTAACCCGAACCCGAACCCTAACCCTAACCCTAACCCGAACCCTAACCTGAACCCTCACCCTAACCCTAACACTAACCCCTAACCCTAACCCGAAACCTAACCCTAACCCTAACCCGAACCCTAACCCTAAACCTAACCCGAATCCTAACCCTAACCCTAACCCGAACCCTAACCCGAACACTAACTCTAACCCTAACCCTAACCCAAACCCTAAACCTAACCCTAACCCGAACCCTAACCCTAACCCTAACCCACGCCCTAACCCTAACCCTAACCCTATCCCTAATCCGAACCCTAACCCTAAACCTAACCCGAACCCTAACCCTAACTCTAACCCGAACCCTAACCCTAACCCGAACCCTAACCCTAACACTAACCCTAACCCGAACACTAACCCTAACCCGAACCCTAACCCTAAACCTAACCCGAAACCTAACCCTAACCCGAATCCGAACCCTAACCCTAAACCTAACCCGAACACTAACCCTAACCCTAACCCGAACCCTAACCCTAAAACTAACCTGAACACTAACCCCTAACCCTAACCCGAACCCGAACCCTAACCCGAACACTAACCCTAACCCTAACCCGAACCCTAACCCTAACCCTAACCCTAACCCGAACCCTAACCCTAACCCTAACTCTAACCCTAAACCTAACCCTCACCCGAACCCTAACACTAACCCGAACCCTAAACCGAACCCTAACCCGAAACCTAAACCTAAACCTAACTCTAACCCTAACCCGAACCCTAACCCTAACCCTAACCCTAACCCTAACCCGAACCCTAACCCGAACCCTAACCCGAACACTAACCCTAACCCTAACCCGAACCCTAACCCTAACCCTAACCCGAACCCTAACCCTAACCCTAACTCTAACCCTAAACCTAACCCTCACCCGAACCCTAACCCTAACCCGAACCCTAAACCGAACCCTAACCCGAAACCTAAACCTAACCCTAACCCTAACCCTAACCCGAACCCTAACCCTAACCCTAACCCTAACCCTAACCCGATCCCTAACCCGAACCCTAACCCGATCCCAAACCCGAACCCTAAACCTAACCCTAAAGGGAACGCTAACCCTAACCCTAACCCTAACCCTAACCCGAACCCTAACCCTAACCCTAACCCGAACTCTAACCCTAACCATAACCCTAACCCGAACCCTAACCCTAACCCCTAACCCTAACCCTAACCCTAACCCGAACCCGAACCCTAACCCTAAACCTAACCCCTAACCCTAACCCTAATCCTAACCCGAACCCTAACCCTAACCGGAACCCTAACCCTAACCCGAAACCTAACCCTAAACCTAACCCGAACCCGAACCCGAACCCTAACCCTAACCCGAAGCCAAAACCTAACCCGAACCCTAACCCTAACCCTAACCCGAACCCTACCCTAACCCTAACCCGAACCCTAACCCTAACCAGAACCCTAAACCTAACCCGAACCCGAACCCTAACCCTAACCCGAACCCTAACCCTACCCTAACACGAACCCTAACCCGAACCCGAACCCTAACCCGAACCCGAACCCTAACCCTAACCCGAACCCTAACCCTAACCCTAACCCGAACCCTAAACCTAACCCGAACCCGAACCCTAACCCTAACCCGAACCCTAACCGTAAACCTAACCCGAATCCTAACCCTAACCCTAACCCTAACCCGAACCCTAACCCTAACCCTAACCCTAACCCTAACCCTAACCCGAACCCTAACCCTAAACCTAAACCGAACCCTAAACCTAACCCTAACCCGAACCCTAACCCTAACCCGAACCTAACCATAACACTAACCCTAACCCGAACCCTAACCCTAACCCGAACCCTAACCCTAAACCTAAGCCGAACCCTAACCCTAACCCGAGCCCTAACCCTAAACCTAACCCGAACCCTAACCCTAACCCGAACCCAAACCCTAACCCTAAACCTAACCGGAACACTATCCCTAACCCTAACTCAAACCCTAACCCGAACCCTAACCCTAACCCTTACCTGAACACTAACCCCTAACCCTAACCCGAACCCGAACCCTAACCCGAACCCTAACCCTAACCCTAACACGAACCCTAACCCTAAGCCTAACTCTAACACTAAACCTAACCCTCACCCGAACCCTAACCCTAACCCGAACCATAAAACCGATCCCTAACCCGAACCCTAAACCTAAACCTAACCCGAACCCTAACCCGAACCCTAACCCGAACCCTAAGCTAACCCTGACCCGAACCCTAACCCGAACCCTAACCCTAACCCTAACTGGAACCATAACCCTAACCCTAACCCGAACCCTAACCCGAACCATAACACTAACCCTAAACCTAACCCTAACCCGAACCCGAACCCGAACCCTAACCCGAACCCTAACCCTAACCCTAATCCGAACCCTAACCCTAACCCTAACCCTAACCCTAACCCGAACCCGAAACCTAACCCTAACCCGAAACCTAACAATAACCCTAACCCTAACCCGAACCCTAAACCTAAACCTAAACCTAACCCGAACCTTAACCTGAACCCTAACCCTAACCCTAACCCAAACGCTAAACCTAACCCTAACCCTAACCCGAACCCTAACCCGAAACCTAACCCTAACCCTAACCGAACCCTAATCCAAACCCTAACCCTAACCCTAACCCTAACACTAACCCCTAACCCTCATCCGAAACCTAACCGTAACCCTAACCCGAACCCGAACCCTAACCCCTAACCCTAACCCGAACCCGAACCCTAAACCTAACCCTAACCCTAACCCTAACCCAAACCCGAACCCGAACCCTAACCCTAACCCTAACCCGAACCCTAACCCTAACCCGAACCCTAACACTAACATGAACCCTAACCCTAACCCGAACCCTAACCCAAACCCTAACACTAACCCCTAACCCGAACCCTAACCCTAAACCGAAACCTAACCCTAACCCGAACCCTAACCCTAACCCTAAACCGAACCATAACCCTAACCCGAACCCTAACCCTAACCCTAACCCGAACCCTAACCCGAACCCTAAACCTAACCCTAACCCGAACCCTAAACCGAACCCTACCCCTAACCCTAACCCTAACCCTAACCCTAACCCGAACCCTAACCCTAACCCTAATCCGAACCCGAACACTAACCCTAACCCTAACCCTAACCCGAACCCGAACCCTAACCCGAACACGAACCCTAACCCGAACCCTAACCCTAACACTATTCCGAAACCTAACCTGAACCCTAACCCTAACCCGAACCCGAACACTAACCCTAACCCTAACCCGAACCGTAACCCTAACCCTAACCCTAACCCTAAACTTAACCAGAACCCTAACACTAACCCTAACCCGAACCCAAACCATAACCCCTTACCCGAATCCTAACCCTAACCCCAACCCTAACCACTTACCCGAATCCTAACCCTAACCCGAAACCTAACCCGAAACCTAACCCTAACCCGAACCCTAACCCTAACCCTAACCCGAACCCTAATCCTAACCCTAACCCGAACCCTAACCCTAAACCTAACCCGAACCCTAAACCGAACCCTAACCCTAACCCGAACCCGAACCCTAACCCTAACCCTAACCCGAACCCTAACCTGAACCCTAACACTAACCCTAACACTAACCCCTAACCCTAACCCGAAACCTAACCCTAACCCTAACCCGAACCCTAACCCTAAACCTAACAGAATCCTAACCCTAACCCTAACCCGAACCCTAACCCGAACACTAACTCTAACCCTAACCCTAACCCAAACCCTAAACCTAACCCTAACCCGAACCCTAACCCTAAACCTAACCCACGCCCTAACCCTAACGCTAACCCTATCCCTAATCCGAACCCTAACCCTAAACCTAACCCGAACCCTAACCCTAACTCTAACCCGAACCCTAACCCTAACCCGAACCCTAACCCTAACACTAACCCTAACCCGAACACTAACCCTAACCTGAACCCTAACCCTAAACCTAACCCGAAACCTAACCCTAACCCGAATCCGAACCCTAACCCTAAACCTAACCCGAACCCTAACCCTAACCCTAACCCGAACCCTAACCCTAACCCGAACCCTAACCCGAACCCTAACCCGAACCCTAACCCTAACCAACCCGAACCCTAAACCGAACCCTAACCCTAACCCGAACCCTAACCCTAACCCGAACCCTATCCCGAACCCTACCCCGAACCCTAACCCTAAACCTAACCCGAACCCTAACACGAACCCTACCCCTAACCCTAACCCTAACCTTAAACCTAACCCTAACCCTACCCGAACCATAACCACTTACCCGAATCCTAACCCTAACCCGAACCCTAACCCGAACCCTAACCCTAACCCGAACCCTAACCCTAACCCGAACCCTAACCCTAACCCTAACCCTAACCCTAACCCGAACCCTAACCCGAACCCTAACCCTTACCCTAACCTGAGACCTAACCCTAACCCTAACCTTAACCCGAACCCTAACCCTAACCATAACCCTAAGCCTAACCCTAACCCGAACCCAACCCTAACCCTAACCCGAACACTAACCCTAACCGTAACCCTAACCCTAACCCGAACCCTACCCTAACCCTAACCAGTAACGCTAACCCTAAACCTAACCCGAACCCTAACCATAACCCTAACCATAACCGGAACCCGAACCCTAACCCGAACCCTGACACTAACCCTAACCCTAACCCTAACACTAACCCGAAACCGAACCCTAACCCTAACCCTAACCGTAACCCGAACCCGAACCCTAACCCTAACTGGAACCCTAACCCTAACACTAACCGTAACCCTAACCCGAACCCTAAACCTAACCCGAACCCTAACCCTAACCCGAAACCTAACCCAAACTCTAACCATAACCCGAACCCAAACCCTAACCCTAACCCGAACCCTAACCCTAACCCGAACCCTAACCCTAACACTAACCCTCACCCGAACCCAAACCCTAACCCTAACCCTAACCCGAACCCTAAACCTAACCTTAACCGGAAACCTAACCCTAACCCGAACCCGAACCCTAACCCTAACCCTAACCCGAACCCTAACGCTAAACCGAACCCTAAAACTAACCCTAACCCGAACGCTAGCCCTAACCCTAAACCTAACCCTAACCCGAACCCTAACCCTAACCCTAACCCGAAACCTAACCCTAACCCTAACCCTAACCCTAACCCGAACGGTAACCCTAACCCTAACCCCTAACCCTAACCCTAACCCTAACCCTAACCCGAACCCTAAACCTAACCCTAACACCTAACCCAAACCCGAACACGAACCCTAACCCGAACCCTAACCCTAACCCTAACCCGAAACCTAACCCTAACCCTAAACCTAACCCTAACCCGAACGGTAACCCTAACCCTAACCCCTAACCCTAACCCGAAACCTAACCCTAACCCTAACCCGATCCCGAACCCTAACACCTAACCCTAACCCGAACCCGAACCCTAAACCTAACCCTAACCCTAACCCGAACCCTAACCCTAACCCGAACCCTAACCCTAACCCTAACCCTAACCCGATCCCTAACCCTAACATGAACCCTAACCCTAACCCTAACCCTAACCCGAAACGTAACTCTAACCCCTAACCCGAACCCTAACCCTAACCCGAACCCTAACCCTAACCCGAAACCTAACCCTAACCCTAACCCGAAACCTAACCCTAACCCGAACCCTAACCCTAACCCTAACCCTAACCCTAACCCGAACCCTAACCTGAACCCTAAACCGAACCCTAAACCTAACCCTAACCCAAACCCTAACCCGAACCCTAGCCCTAACCCTAACCCTAACCCAAACCCTAACCCGAACCCTAACCCAAAACCTAAACCGAACCCTAACCCTAACCCTAACCCGAACCCTAAACCTAACCCTAACACCTAACCCTAACCCGAACACGAACCCTAACCCGAACCCTAACCCTAACCCTAACCCGAACCCTAACCCTAACCCTAACCCGAAACCTAACCCTAACCCTAACACGATCCCGAACCCTAACACCTAACCCTAACCCGAACCCGAACCCTAAACCTAACCCTAACCCTAACCCGAACCCTAACCCTAACCCGAACCCTAACCCTAACCCTAACCCTAACCCGATCCCTAACCCTAACATGAACCCTAACCCTAACCCTAACCCTTACCTGAACACTAACCCCTAACCCTAACCCGAACCCGAACCCTAACCCGAACCCTAACCCTAACCCTAACACGAACCCTAACCCTAAGCCTAACTCTAACCCTAAACCTAACCCTCACCCGAACCCTAACACTAACCCGAACCCTAAACCGATCCCTAACCCGAACCCTAAACCTAAACCTAACCCGAACCCTAACCCGAACCCTAACCCGAACCCTAAGCTAACCCTGACCCGAACCCTAACCCGAACCCTAACCCTAACCCTAACTGGAAACATAACCCTAACCCTAACCCGAACCCTAACCCGAACCATAACACTAACCCTAACCCTAACCCTAACACGAACCCTAACCCTAACCCTAACCCGAACCCGAACCCTAACCCGAACCCTAACCCTAACCCTAATCCGAACCCTAACCCTAACCCTAACCCTAACCCTAACCCGAACCCGAAACCTAACCCTAACCCGAAACCTAACAATAACCCTAACCCTAACCCGAACCCTAACCCTAAACCTAAACCTAACCCGAACCTTAACCTGAACCCTAACCCTAACCCTAACCCAAAACCTAAACCTAACCCTAACCCTAACCCGAACCCTAACCCGAACCCTAACCCTAACCCTAACCGAACCCTAATCCAAACCCTAACCCTAACCCTAACCCTAACACTAACCCCTAACCCTCATCCGAAACCTAACCCTAACCCTAACCCGAACCCGAACCCTAACCCCTAACCCTAACCCGAACCCGAACCCTAAACCTAACCCTAACCCTAACCCTAACACAACCCGAACCCGAACCCTAACCCTAACCCTAACCCGAACCCTAACCCTAACCCGAACCCTAACACTAACATGAACCCTAACCCTAACCCGAACCCTAACCCAAACCCTAACACTAACCCCTAACCCGAACCCTAACCCTAACCCGAAACCTAACCCTAACCCGAACCCTAACCCTAACCCTAAACCGAACCATAACCCTAACCCGAACCCTAACCCTTACCCTAACCCTAACCCGAACCCTAACCCGAACCCTAAACCTAACCCTAACCCGAACCCTAAACCGAACCCTACCCCTAACCCTAACCCTAACCCTAACCCTAACCCGAACCCTAACCCTAACCCTAATCCGAACCCGAACACTAACCCTAACCCTAACCCTAACCCGAACCCGAACCCTAACCCGAACACGAACCCTAACCCGAACCCTAACCCTAACACTATTCCGAAACCTAACCTGAACCCTAACCCTAACCCGAACCCGAACACTAACCCTAACCCTAAACCGAACCGTAACCCTAAACTTAACCAGAACCCTAACACTAACCCTAACCCGAACCCAAACCATAACCCCTTACCCGAATCCTAACCCTAACCCCAACCCTAACCACTTACCCGAATCCTAACCCTAACCCGAAACCTAACCCGAAACCTAACCCTAACCCGAAACCTAACCCTAACCCTAACCCGAACCCTAATCCTAACCCTAACCCGAACCCTAATCCTAACCCTAACCCGAACCCTAAACCGAACCCTAACCCTAACCCTAAACCGAACCCTAACCCTAACCCTAACCCGAACCCTAACCTGAACCCTAACACTAACCCTAACACTAAACCCTAACCCTAACCCGAAACCTAACCCTAACCCTAACCCGAACCCTAACCCTAAACCTAACAGAATCCTAACCCTAACCCTAACCCGAACCCTAACCCGAACACTAACTCTAACCCTAACCCTAACCCAAACCCTAAACCTAACCCTAACCCGAACCCTAACCCTAACCCTAACCCACGCCCTAACCCTAACGCTAACCCTATCCCTAATCCGAAACCTAACCCTAAACCTAACCCGAACCCTAACCCTAACTCTAACCCGAACCCTAACCCTAACCCGAACCCTAACCCTAACACTAACCCTAACCCGAACACTAACCCTAACCCGAACCCTAACCCTAAACCTAACCCGAAACCTAACCCTAAACCGAATCCGAACCCTAACCCTAAACCTAACCCGAACACTAACCCTAACCCTAACCCGAACCCTAACCCTAAAACTAACCTGAACACTAACCCCTAACCCTAACCCGAACCCGAACCCTAACCCGAACACTAACCCTAACCCTAACCCGAACCCTAACCCTAACCCTAACCCTAACCCGAACCCTAACCCTAACCCTAACTCTAACCCTAAACCTAACCCTCACCCGAACCCTAACCCTAACCCGAACCCTAAACCGAACCCTAACCCGAAACCTAAACCTAACCCTAACCCTAAACCTAACCCGAACCCTAACCCTAACCCTAACCCTAACCCTAACCCTAACCCTAACCCGAACCCTAACCCGAACCCTAACCCGAACCCTAACCCTAACCAACCCGAACCCTAAACCGAACCCTAACCCTAACCCGAACCCTAACCCTAACCCGAACCCTATCCAGAACCCTACCCCGAACCCTAACCCTAAACCTAACCCGAACCCTAACACGAACCCTACCCCTAACCCTAACCCTAACCTTAACCCTAACCCTGACCCTACCCGAACCATAACCACTTACCCGAATCCTAACCCTAACCCGAACCCTAACCCGAACCCTAACCCTAACCCGAACCCTAACCCTAACCCGAACCCTAACCCTAACCCTAACCCTAACCCTAACCCGAACCCTAACCCGAACCCTAACCCTAACCCTAACCTGAGACCTAACCCTAACCCTAACCTTAACCCGAACCCTAACCCTAACCATAACCCTAAGCCTAACCCTAACCCGAACCCAACCCTAACCCTAACCCGAACACTAACCCTAACCGTAACCCTAACCCTAACCCGAACCCTACCCTAACCCTAACCAGTAACGCTAACCCTAAAACTAACCCGAACCCTAACCATAACCCTAACCATAACCGGAACCCGAACCCTAACCCGAACCCTGACACTAACCCTAACCCTAACCCTAACACTAACCCGAAACCGAACCCTAACCCTAACCCTAACCGTAACCCGAACCCGAACCCTAACCCTAACTGGAACCCTAACCCTAACACTAACCCTAACCCTAACCCGAACCCTAAACCTAACCCGAACCCTAACCCTAACCCGAAACCTAACCCAAACTCTAACCATAACCCGAACCCAAACCCTAACCCTAACCCGAACCCTAACCCTAACCCGAACCCTAACCCTAACACTAACCCTCACCCGAACCCAAACCCTAACCCTAACCCTAACCCGAACCCTAAACCTAACCTTAACCGGAAACCTAACCCTAACCCGAACCCGAACCCTAACCCTAACCCTAACCCGAACCCTAACGCTAAACCGAACCCTAAAACTAACCCTAACCCGAACGTTAGCCCTAACCCTAAACCTAACCCTAACCCGAACCCTAACCCTAACCCTAACCCGAAACCTAACCCTAACCCTAACCCTAACCCTAACCCGAACGGTAACCCTAACCCTAACACCTAACCCTAACCCTAACCCTAACCCTAACCCGAACCCTAAACCTAACCATAACACCTAACCCTAACCCGAACACGAACCCTAACCCGGACCCTAACCCTAACCCTAACCCGAAACCTAACCCTAACCCTAAACCTAACCCTAACCCGAACGGTAACCCTAACCCTAACCCCTAACCCTAACCCGAAACCTAAACCTAACCCTAACCCGATCCCGAACCCTAACACCTAACCCTAACCCGAACCCGAACCCTAAACCTAACCCTAACCCTAACCCGAACCCTAACCCTAACCCGAACCCTAACCCTAACCCTAACCCTAACCCTAACCCGATCCCTAACCCTAACATGAACCCTAACCCTAACCCTAACCCGAAACGTAACCCTAACCCCTAACCCGAACCCTAACCCTAACCCGAACCCTAACCCTAACCCGAAACCTAACCCTAACCCTAACCCGAAACCTAACCCTAACCCGAACCCTAACCCTAACCCTAACCATAACCCTAACCCGAACCCTAACCTGAACCCTAAACCGAACCCTAAACCTAACCCTAACCCAAACCCTAACCCGAACCCTAGCCCTAAACCTAACCCTAACCCAAACCCTAACCCGAACCCTAACCCAAAACCTAACCCGAACCCTAACCCTAACCCTAACCCGAACCCTAAACCTAACCCTAACACCTAACCCTAACCCGAACACGAACCCTAACCCGAACCCTAACCCTAACGCTAACCCGAAACCTAACCCTAACCCTAACCCTAACCCTATCCCTAACCCGAACGGTAACCCTAACCCTAACCCCTAACCCTAACCCGAAACCTAACCCTAACCCTAACCCGATCCCGAACCCTAACACCTAACCCGAACCCGAACCCGAACCCTAAACCTAACCCTAACCCTAACCCGAACCCTAACCCTAACCCGAACCCTAACCCTAACCCTAACCCGATCCCTAACCCTAACATGAACCCTAACCCTAACCCTAACCCAAACCCGAAACGTAACCCTAACCCCTAACCCGAACCCTAACCCTAACTCGAACCCTAACCCTAACCCGAAACCTAACCCTAACCCTAACCCGAAACCTAACCCTAACCCGAACCCTAACCCTAACCCTAACCCTAACCCTAACCCGAACCCTAACCTGAACCCTAAACCGAACCCTAAACCTAACCCTAACCCAAAACCTAACCCGAACCCTAGCCCTAACCCTAACCCTAACCCAAACCCTAACCCGAACCCTAACCCAAACCCTAACCCGAACCCTAACCCTAACCCTAACCCGAACCCGAACCCGAACCCTAACCCGAACCCTAACCCGAACCCTAACCCGAACCGTAACCCGAACACTAAACCTAACCCTATTCCGAAACCTAAACCGAACCCTAAGCCTAACACGAACCCGAACACTAACCCTAACCCCAACCCTAACCCGAACCCTAACCCGAACCCTAACCCGAACCCTAACCCTAACCCGAACCCTAACCCGAACCCTAACCCGATCCCAAACCCGAACCCTAACCCTAACCCTAAACCGAACGCTAACCCTAACCCTAACCTAACCCGAACCCTAACCCTAACGCTAACCCGAACCCTAACACTAACCATATCCCTAACCCGAAACCTAACACTAACCCCTAAACCTAACCCTAACCCTAACCCGAACCCGAACCCTAACCCTAACCCTAACCCCTAACCCTAACCCTAACCCTAACCCGAACCCTAACCCTAACCCGAACCCTAACCCTAACCTGAACCCTAACCCTAAACCTTACCCGAACCCGAACCCGAACCCTAACCCTAACCCTAACCCGAAGCCTAACCCTAACCCGAACCCTAACCCTAACCCTAACCCGAACCCTAACCCTAAACCTAACCCGAACCCTAACCCTAACCCGAACCCTAACCCTAAACCGAACCCGAACCCGAACCCGAACCCTAACCCTAACCCGAACAGTAACCCTACCCTAATCCGAACCCTAACCCGAACTCGAACCCTAACCCAAACCCGAACCCTAACACTAACCCTAACCCGAACCCCAACCCTAACCCGAACCCTAACCCTAAACCTAACCCGAACCCTAACCCTAACCCGAACCCGAACCCTAACCCTAAACCTAACCCGTACACTAACCCTAACCCTAAACCGAACACTAACCCAAACCCTAACCCTAACCCTAAACCGAACCCTAACCCTAACCCTAACCCTAACCCTAACCCTAACCCGAACCCTAACCGGAACCCTAACCCGAACCCTAAGCTAACCCTAACCCGAACCGTAACCCTAACCGTAACCCGAACACTAACCCTAACCCTAACCCTAACCCTAACTCTAACCATAAACCTAACCCTCACCCGAACCTTAACCCTAACCTGAACCCTAAACCTAACCCTAACCCTAACCCTAACCCGAACCCTAACTGGAACCCTAACCCGAACCCTAAGCTAACCCTAACCCGAACCCTAAACCTAACCGTAACCCGAACCCTAACCCTAACCCTAACCCGAACCCTAAACCTAACCCTAAACCTAATCCTAACCCAAACCCTAACCCTAACCCGAACCCTAACCCTAACCCTATCCCTAACCCGAACCCTAACCGGAACCCTAACCCGAACCCTAAGCTAACCCTAAACCGAACCCTAACCCTAACCCTATTCCGAAACCTAACCCGAACCCTAACCCTAACCCGAACCCGAACACTACACCTAACCCTAACCCTAACCCGAACAGTAAACCTAACCCTAACCCTAACCCGAACCCTAACCCTAACCTTAACCAGAACCCTAACACTAACCCTAACCCGAACCTGAACCATAACCCCTTACACGAATCCTAACCCAAACCCGAACCCTAACCCCTTACCCGAATCCTAACCCTAACCCGAAACCTAACCCGAAACTAACCCTAACCCGAAACCTAACCCTAACCCTAACCCGAACCCTAAACCTAACCCTAACCCGAACCCTAACCCTAAACCTAACCCTAAACCGAACACTAACCCGAATCCTAACCCTAACCCTAACCCGAACCCTAACCCTAACCCTAACCCTAACCCTAACTGAAACCTAACCCTAACCCTAACCCGAACCCTAAACCTAATCCTAACCCGAACCTGAACCCTAACCCGAACCCTAACCCTAACCCTAATCCGAAACCTAACCCTAACCCTAACCCTAACCCTAACCCGAAACCGAAACCTAACCCGAACCCGAACCCTAAACCTTACCCTAACCCTAACCCTAACCCGAACCCTAACCCTAACCCTAACCCTAACCCGAACCTTAACCTGAACCCTAACCCGAACCCGAACCCTAACCCTAACCCTTACCGTAACCCTAAACCTAACCCGAACCCTAACCCTAACCCTAACCGAAACCTAATCCGAACCCTAACCCTAACCCTAACCCTAACCCTAACCCTAACCCTAACCCTAACACTAACACCTAACCCTAACCCGAAACCGAACCCTAACCCTAACCCGAATCCGAACCCTAACACCTAACCCGAACCCAAACCCTAAACCTAACCCTAACCCTAACCCGAAACCGAACCTTAACCCTAAACCGAACCCTAACCCTAACCCTAACCCGAACCCTAAACCTAACATGAACCCTAACCCTAACCCTAACCCTAACCCTAACCGTAACCCTAACCCCTAACCCGAACCCTAACCTTAACCCGAACCCTAACCCTAACCCGAACCCTAACCCTAACCCTAAACCTAACCCGAAACCTAACCTAACCCGAACCCTAACCCGAACCCTAACCCTAACACTAACCCGAACCCTAACCCGAACCCTAACCTGAACCCTAACTCTAACCCTAACCCAAACCCTAACCCGAACCCTACCCCTAACCCTAACCCTAACCCAAACCCTAACCCGAACCCTAACCCTAACCCGAACCCTAACCCTAACCCTAAACCTAACCCGAAACCTAACCTAACCCGAACTGTAACCCGAACCCTAACCCTAACCCTATTCCGAAACCTAACCCAAACCCTAAGCCTAAACGAACCCGAACACTAACCCTAACCCTAACCCAAACCCGAACATTAACCCTAACACTAACCCTAACACCAATCCAAACCCGAACCCTAACCCGAACCCTAACCCGAACCCTAACCCTAACCCGAACCCTAACCCGAACCCTAACCCGATCCCTAACCCGAACCCTAAACCTAACCCTAACCCGAACGCTAACCCTAACCCTAAACCTAACCCTAACCCGAACCCTAACCCTAACCCTAACCCGAACCCTAAACCTAACCCTAACCCGAACCCTAACCGTAAACCGAACCCTAAACCTAACCCTAACCCTAACCCGATCCCGAACCCTAACCCTAACCCTAACCGAACCCTAACCCGAACCCTAACCCTAACCCTAACCTGAACACTAACCCCTAACCCTAACCCGAAACCAACCCTATCCCGAACCCTAACCCTAACCCTAACCCGAAACCTAAACCTAACCCGAACCCTAACCCTAAACCTAACCCGTACCCTAACCCGAACCCTAACCCTAACTTTAAACCGAACCCTAACCCTAACCCGAACCCTAACCCTAACCCTAACCCGAAACCTAACCCTAACCCTAACCCGAACCCTAACCGTAACCCGAACCCTAACCCTAACCCTAACCCTAACACTAACCCGAACCTTAACCCTAACCCTAACCCGAACCCTAACCCGAAACCTAACCCTAACCATAACCTGAACACTAACCCCTAACCCTAACCCGAACCCGAACCCTAACCCGAACCCTAACCCTTAACCCTAACCCTAACCCGAATCCTAACCGTAACCCTACCTCCTAAACCTAACCCTAACCTTAACACGAACCCTAACCCTAACCCGAACCCTAACCCTAACCCGAACTCTAACCCGAACCCTAACCCTAACACGAACCCGAACCCTACCCCTAACCCGAACCCTAACCCTAACCCGAACCCTAACCCTAACACTAACCCTAACCCGAACACGAACCCTAACCCTAACCCGAACCCGAACCCTAACCCGAACCCGAAACCTAATCCTAAAACTAACCCTAAACTGAACCCGAACCCTAACCCTAAGCCTAACCCTAACCCTAACACTAACCCTAACCCTAACCCGAACCCTAAACCGAAACCTAACCCTAACCCTAACCCTAACCCGAACCCGAACCCTAACCCTAACCCGAACCCTAACCCGAACCCGAACCCTAACCCTAACCCGAACCCGAACCCTAACGCTAAGCCTAACCCGAAACCTAACCCGAACCCTAACCCGAACCCTAACACTAACCCTAAACCTAAACCTAACCGGAACCCTAACCCTAACCCGAACCCTAACCCTAACGGAAACCCTAACACTAACCCGAACCCTAACCCTAACCCGAACCCTAACCCTAACCCGAACCCTAACCCTAACCCGAACCCTAACACCTAACCCTAACCCTAACCCTAACTCTAACCCTGAAACCTTCCCCTAAACCTAACCCTAACCCTAACCCTAACCCAAACCCTAACCCTAACCCTATCCCGAACCCTAACCCTATCCCTAACTCTATACCTAACCCGATCCCTAACCCTAACCCTAACCCTAACCCTTACCCGAACCCTAACCCTAACCCGAACCCTAACGCTAACCCTAACCCTAAACCTAACCCGAACCCTAACCCGAACCCCAATCCGAACCCTAACCCTAAACCTAACCCGAAACCTAACACTAAACCTAACCCGAACCCCAACCCGAACCCTAACCCGAACCCTAACCCTAACCCTAACCCTAACCCTAACCCTAACCTGAAACCTAACCCTAAACTTAACCCGAACCCTAACCCTAACCCTAACCCTAACCCTAACCCGAACCCTAACCCTAACCCTAAACCTAACCCAAACCCTAATCCGAACCCTAACCCTAAACCTAACCCGAACCCTAATCCGAAACCTAATGCTAACCCGAACCCTAACCCTAACCCTAACCCTAACCCTAACACCTAACCCTAACCCTAACCCTAACTCTAACCCTAAAACCTTACCCTAACCCTAACCCTAACCCTAACCCTAACCCGAACCCTAACCCTAACCGTAACCCGAACCCTAACCCTAACCCTAACCCTATCCCTAAACCGATCCCTAAACCTAACCCTAACCCTAACCCTAACCCTAACCCATTACCCTAAACCAAACCCTAAACCTAACCCGAACCCTAACCCTAATCCTAACCCGAACCCTAACCCTAACCCTAACCCGAACCCTAACTCGAACCCTATCCCGAAACCTAACCCTAACCCTAACCCTAACCAGAACCCTAACCCGAACTCTAACTCGACCCTAACCCTAAACCTTAACCCTAACCCTAACCCGAAACCTAACCCTAACCCTATCCCGAACCATAACCCTAACCCGAACCCTAACCCTTACCCTAACCCTAAACCGAACCCAACACGAACCCGAACTTTAACCCGAACCCGAACCCTAACCCTAAACCTAACTCTAACCCAAACCCTAACCCGAACCCTAACTCGAAACCTAACCCTAACCCGAACCCTAACGCGAACCCGAAACTTAACCCTAACCCTAACCCGAACCCGAACCCTAACCCTAACCCTAACCCGAAACCTAACCCTAACCCGAACCCTAACCCTAACCCTAACCCCGAACCCGAACCCTAACCCTAACCCTAACCCAAACCCGAACCCTAACCCGAAACCTATCCCGAACCCCAACCCTAACCCTAACCCGAACCCGAAACCTAAACCCTAACCCTAACCCGAACCCGAAACCTAACACCTAACCCTAACCCGAACCCGAACCCTAAACCTAACCCTAACCCTAACCCGAACCCTAACCCTAACCCGAACCCTAACCCTAACCCTAACCCGAACCCTAACCCTTACATTAACCCTAACCCTAACCCTAAACCTAACCCGAACCGTAACCCTAACACCCAACCCGAACCCTAACCCTAACCCGAAACCTAAACCTAACCCGAACCCTAACCCTAACCCTAAACCGAAACCTAACCCTAACCCGAACCCTAACCCTAACCCTAACCCTAACCCGAAACCTAACCTGAACCCTAAACCGAACCCTAACCCTAACCATAACCCAAACCCTAACCCGAACCCTACCCCTAACCCTAACCCTAACCCAAACCCTAATCCGAACCCTAAACCAAACCCTTACCCGAACCCTAACCCTAACCCTAACCCGAACCCGAACCCGAACCCTAACCCGAACCCTAACCCGAACCCTAACCCGAACCGTAACCCGAAACCTAACCTAACCCTATTCCAAAACCTAACCCGAACCCTAAGCCTAACACGAACCCGAACACTAAACCTAACCCCAACCCTACCCCGAACCCTAACCCGAACCCTAACCCGAACCCTAACCCTAACCCTAACCCGAACCCGAACCCTAACCCTAAACCTAACCCCTAACCCTAACCCTAACCCTAACCCTAACCCGAACCCTAAGCCTAACCCGAACCCTAACCCTAACCCGAAACCTAACCCTAAACCTAACCGAACCCGAACCCGAACCATAACCCTAACCCTAACCCGAAGCCTAAACCTAACCCGAACCCTAACCCTAACCCTAACCCGAAGCCTAAACCTAACCCTAACCCGAACCCTAACCCTAACCAGAACCCTAACCCTAACCCGAACCCGAACCCGAACCCTAACCCTACCCGAACCCTAACCCTACCCTAACCCGAACCCTAACCCGAAACCGAACCCTAACCCGAACCCGAACCCTAACCCTAACCCTAACCCTAACTCTAACCCAAACCCTAACCCGAACCCTAACTCGAACCCTAACCCTAACCCGAACCCTAACCCGAACCCGAAACTTAACCCTAACCCTAACCCGAAACCGAACCCTAACCCTAACCCTAACCCAAACCCTAACCCTAACCCGAACCCTAACCCTAACCCTAACCCCGAACCCGAACCCTAACCCTAACCCTAACCCTAACCCGAACCCTAACCCGAACCCTATCCCGAACCCCAACCCTAACCCTAACCCGAACCCGAAACCTAAACCCTAACCCTAACCCGAACCCGAAACCTAACACCTAACCCTAACCCGAACCCGAACCCTAAACCTAACCCTAACCCTAACCCGAACCCTAACCCTAACCCGAACCCTAACCCTAACCCTAACCCGAACCCTAACCCTAACATTAACCCTAACCCTAACCCTATACCTAACCCGAACCGTAACCCTAACACCTAACCCGAACCCTAACCCTAACCCGAACCCTAAACCTAACCCGAACCCTAACCCTAACCCTAAACCGAAACCTAACCCTAACCCGAACCCTAACCCTACCCTAACCCTAACCCTAACCCGAAACCTAACCTGAACCCTAAACCGAACCCTAACCCTAACCATAACCCAAACCCTAACCCGAACCCTACCCCTAACCCTAACCCTAACACAAACCCTAATCCGAACCCTAAACCAAACCCTAACCCGAACCCTAACCCTAACCCTAACCCGAACCCGAACCCGAACCCTAACCCGAACCCTAACCCGAACCCTAACCCGAACCGTAACCCGAAACCTAACCTAACCCTATTCCAAAACCTAACCCGAACCCTAAGCCTAACACGAACCCGAACACTATACCTAACCCCAACCCTACCCCGAACCCTAACCCGAACCCTAACCCGAACCCTAACCCTAACTCGAACCCTAACCCGAACCCTAACCCGATCCCAAACCCGAAACCTAACCCTAACCCTAAACCGAACGCTAACCCTAACCCTAACCCTAACCCTAACCCGAACCCGAACCCTAACCCTAAACCTAACCCCTAACCCTAACCCTAACCCTAACCCTAACCCGAACCCTAAGCCTAACCCGAACCCTAACCCTAACCCGAAACCTAACCCTAAACCTAACCGAACCCGAACCCGAACCCTAACCCTAACCCTAACCCGAAGCCTAAACCTAACCCGAACCCTAACCCTAACCCTAACCCGAACCCTAACCCTAACCCTAACCCGAACCCTAACCCTAACCCGAACCCTAACCCTAACCTGAACCCGAACCCGAACCCTAACCCTACCCGAACCCTAACCCTACCCTAACCCGAACCCTAACCCGAAACCGAACCCTAACCCGAACCCGAACCCTAACCCTAACCCTAACCCAACCCCGAACCCTAACCCGAACCCTAACCCGAAACCTAACCCTAACCCGAACCCTAACCCTAACCCTAACCCGAACCCTAACCCTAAACCTAACCCGAATCCTAAACCTAACCCTAACCCGAACCCTAACCCGAACACTAACCCTAATCCTAACCCTAACACAAACCCTAACCCTAACCCTAACCCGAACCCTAACCCTAACCCTAACCCGAACCCTAACCCTAACCCTAACCCTAACCCGAACCCTAACCCTAAACCTAACCCGAACCCTAAACCTAACCCTAACCCGAACCCTAACCCTAACCCGAACTCTAACCCTAACACTAACCCTAACCCGAACCCTAACCCTAACCCGAACCCTAACCCTAAACCTAAGGCGAAACCTAACCCTAACCCGAGCCCTAACCCTAAACCTAACCCGAACCGTAACCCTAACCCGAACCCGAACCCTAACCCTAAACCTAAACGGAACACTAACCCTAACCCTAACCCGAACCCTAACCCGAAACCTAACCCTAACCCTAACCTGAACACTAACCCCTAACCCTAACCCGAACCCGAACCCTAACCCAAACCCTAACCCTAACCCTAACCCGAACCCTAACCCTATCCCTAACTCTAACCCTAAACCTAACCCTCACCCGAACCCTAACCCTAACCCGAACCCTAAACCGATCCCTAACCCGAACCCTAAACCTAACCCTAAACCTAACCCTAACCCGAACCCTCACCCTAACCCGAAAACTAACCCTAACCCTAACCCTAACCCGAACCCTAAGCTAAACCTAAACCGAACCCTAACCCGAACACTAACCCTAACCCTAACTGAAACCATAACCCTAACCCTAACCCGAACCCTAACCCGAACCATAACCCTAACCCTAACCCTAACCCTAACCCGAACCCTAACCCTAACCCTAACCCGAACCCGAACCCTAACCCGAAACCTAACCCTAACCCTAATCCGAACCCTAACCCTAACCCTAACCCTAACCCGAACCCGAAACCTAACCCTAACCCGAATCCTAACCCTAACCCTAACCCTAACCCGAACCCTAAGCCTAAACCTAAACCTAACCCGAAACTTAACCTGAACCCTAACCCTAACCCTAACCCAAACCCTAACTCTAACCCTAACCCTAACCCGAACCCTAACCCGAACCCTAACCCTAACCCTAACCGAACCCTAATCCGAACCCTAACACTAACCCTAACACTAACCCTAACACTAACCCCTAACCCTCACCCGAAACCTAACCCTAACCCTAACCCGAACCCGAACCCTAACCCCTAACCCTAACCCGAACCCGAACCCTAACCCTAACCCTAACCCTAACCCTAACCCTAACATGAACCCTAACCCTAACCCTAACCCTAACCCGAACCCTAAAACTAACCCCTAACCCGAACCCGAACCCTAACCCGAAACCTAACCCTAACCCGAAACCTAACCCTAACCCTAAACCGAACCCTAACCCTAACCCGAACCCTAACCCTAACCCTAACCCTAACCCTAACCCGAAACCTAACCCGAACCCTAACCCGAACCCTAAACCTAACCCTAACGCGAACCCTAACCCGAACCCTACACCTAACCCTAACCCTAACCCTAACCCTAACCCGAAACCTAACCCTAACCCTAACCCGAACCCGAACACTAAACCTAACCCTAACCCTAACCCTAACCCTAACCCGAACCCGAACCCTAACCCGAACCCGAACCCTAACCCGAACCCTAACCCTAACACTATTCCGAAACCTAACCCAAACCCTAACCCTAAACCGAACCCGAACACTAACCCTAACCCTAACCCTAACCCGAACCGTAACCCTAACCCTAACCCTAACCCGAACCCTAACCCTAACCTTAACCAGAACCCTAACACTAACCCTAACCCGAACCCGAACCATAACCCCTTACCAGAATCCTAACCCTAACCCGAAACCTAACCCCTTACCCGAATCCTAACCCTAACCCGAAACCTAACCTGAAACCTAACCCTAACCCGAACCCTAACCCTAACCCTAACCCGAACCCTAAACCTAACCCTAACCCGAAACCTAACCCTAAACCTAACCCGAACCTTAAACCGAACCCTAACCCTAACCCGAACCCTAACCCTAACCCTAACCCAAACCCTAACCCTAACCCTAGCCCTATCCCTAATCCGAACCCTAACCCTAAACCTAACCCAAACCCTAACCCTAACTCTAACCCGAACCCTAACCCTAACCCGAACCCTAACCCTAACACTAACCCTAACCCAAACACTAACCCTAACCCGAACCCTAACCCAAACCCTAACCCTAACCATAGCCCTATCCCTATCAGAAACCTAACCCTAAACCTAACCCGAACACTAACCCTAACCCTAACCCGAACCCTAAACCTAAAACTAACCTGAACACTAACCCCTAACCCTAACCCGAAACCGAACCCTAACCCTAACACTAACGCTAACCCTAACCCTAACCCTAACCCGAACCCTATCCCGAACCCTAACCCGAACCCTAACCCTAACCCTAACCCGAACCCTAACCCGAACCCTAACCCTAACCCTAACCCTAAACCTAACCCTACCCGAACACTAACCTTAACCCTAACCCGAACCCGAACACTAACCCTAACCCTATCCCGAACCCGAACCCGAACCCGAAAACTAACCCGAACCCGAACCCGAACCCTAACCCGAACCCTAACCCTAACCCTATTCCGAAACCTAACCCGAACCCTAACCCTAACCCGAACCCGAACACTAACCCTAACCCTAACCCTAACCCGAACCCAAACCCTAACCCTAACCCTAACCCCAACCCTAACCCGAACCCTAACCCGAACCCTAACCCGAACCCTAACCCCTAACCCTAACACGAACCGAACCCTAACCCGAACCCGAACCCTAACCAGAACCCTAAACCTAACCCTAACCCTAAACCTAAACCGAATCCTAACTCTAACCCGAACCCTAACCCGAACCCTAAACCGAACACTAACCCTAGCCCTAACCCGAACCCTAACCCGAACCCTAACCCTAACCCGAACCCTAACGCTAAACCTAACCCTAACCCTAACCCGAACCCTAACCCGAACCCTAACCCGAACCCAACCCCTAACCCTAACCCGAACCCGAACCCTAACCCGAACCAGAACCCTAACCCGAACCCGAACCCGAACCCTAACCCTAACCCGAACCCTAACCCGAACCCTAACCCTAACCCTAACCCGAACCCTAACCCGAATCCTAACTCTAACCCGAACCCTAACCCGAACCCTAACCCGAACCCTAACCCTAACCCTAAACCTAACCCTAACCCGAACCCTAACCCTAACCCGAACCCTAACGCTAACCCTAACCCTAAACCTAACCCGAAACCTAACCCTAACCCTAACCCTAACCCCAACCATAACCCGAACCCTAACCCGAACCCTAACCCGAACCCTAACCCCTAACCCTAACACGAACCGAACCCTAACCCGAACCCGAACCCTAACCAGAACCCTAACACTAACCCTAACCCTAACCCGAATCCTAACTCTAACCCGAACCCTAACCCGAACCCTAACCTGAACCCTAACCCTAACCCTAACCCTAACCCGAACTCTAACCCTAACCCGAACCCTAACGCTAACCCTAAACCTAAACCTAACCCGAACCCTAACCCGAACCCTAACCCGAACCCTACCCCTAAACCTAACCCGAACCCTAACCCTAAACCTAACCCGAACCCTACCCGAACCCTAACCCTAACCCTAACCCGAACCCTAATCCGAACACTAACCCGAACCCTAAACCTAACCCTAACCCTAAACCTAACCCGAACCCTAAACCTAACCCTAACTGGAACCGTAACCCTAACCCGAACCCGAACCCGAACCCTAACCCGTTACCCGAATCCTAACCCTATCCGGAACCCTAACCTGAACCCTAAACCTAACCCTAAACCCTAACCCTAATCCGAACCCTAACCCTAACCCGAACCCAACCCTAACCCTAACCCGAATCCTAACCCTAACCCTAACCCGAACCCTAACCCGATCCCTAACACGAACCCTAACCCTAACCCTAACCCTAACCCAAACCCTAACCTAACCCTAACTCGAACGCGAACCCTAACCGGAACCCGAAACCTAACACTAACCCGAAACCCGAACCCTAACCCTAACCCGAACCCGAACCCGAACCCTAACCCTAACCCTGACCCGAACCCTAAACCTAATCTAACCCTAACCCTAACCCGAAACCTAACCCTAACCCTAACCCGAATCCTAACTCTAACCCGAACCCTAACCCGAACCCTAACCCGAAACCTAACCCTAACCCTAACCCTAACCCTAACCCGAACCCTAACCCTAACCCGAACCCTAACGCTAAACCTAACCCGAACCCTAACCCGAACCCTAACCCGAACCCTAACCCTAACCCGAAACCTAACCCTAACACTAACCTGAAACCTAACCCTAACCTAACCCGAACCCTAACCCTAACCCTAACACTAACCCTAACCCGAACCCAAACCCTTACCCTAAACCTAACCCTAACCCTAATCCGAAACCTAACGCTAACCCGAACCCTAACCCTAACCCTAACCCTACCCTAACCCCTAACCCTAACCCTAACCCTAACTCTAACCCTAAAACCTTACCCTAACCCTAACCCTAACCCTAACCCGAACCCGAACCCTAACCCTAACACTAACCCGAACCCTAACCCTAACCCTAACCCTATCCCTAACTCGAACCCTAATCCTAATCCTAACCCTAAACCTAACCCCTTACCCTAAACCAAACCCTAAACCTAACCCGAACCCTAACCCTAATCCTAACCCGAACCCTAACCCTAACCCTAACCCGAACCCTAACTCGAACCCTATCCTGAAACCTAACCCTAACCCTAACACTAAACCGAACCCAACACGAACCCGAAACCTAACCCAAACCCGAACCCTAACCCTAACCCTAACTCTAACCCAAACCTAACCCGAACCCTAACTCGAACTCTAACCCTAACCCGAACACTAACCCGAACCCGAAACCTAATCCTAACCCTAACCCGAACCCGAACCCGAACCCTAACCCTAACCCGAACCCTAACCCTAACCCGAACCCTAACCCTAACCCCGAACCCGAACCCTAAACCTAACCCTAACCCTAACCCGAACCCTAACCCGAACCCTATCCCGAACCCCAACCCTAACCCTAACCCGAACCCGAAACCGAACCCTAACCCTAACCCGAACCCTAACACTAACCCGAACCCTAACCCTAACCCTAATCCTAACCCTAACCCTAACCCTAACCCGAACCCTAACCCTAAACTGAACCCGAACCCTAACCCTAACCCGAACCCTAAACCTAACCCTAACCCGAACCCTAACCGTAAACCGAACCCTAAACCTAACCCTAACCCTAACCCGAACCCGAACCCTAACCCTAACCCTAACCGAACCCTAACCCGAACCCTAACCCTAACACTAACCTGAACACTAACCCCTAACCCTAACCCGAACCCGACCCTATCCCGAACACTAACCCTAACCCTAACCCAAACCCGAAACCTAAACCTAACCCGAACCCTAACCCTAAACCTAACCCGAACCCTAACCCGAACCCTAACCCTAACCCTAACCCTAACCCGAACCCTAACCCGAACCCTATCCCGAACCCCAACCCTAACCCTAACCCGAACCCGAAACCTAAACCCTAACCCTAACCCGAACCCGAAACCTAACACCTAACCCTAACCCGAACCCGAACCCTAAACCTAACCCTAACCCTAACCCGAACCCTAACCCTAACCCGAACCCTAACCCTAACCCTAACCCGAACCCTAACCCTAACATTAACCCTAACCCTAAACCTATACCTAACCCGAACCGTAACCCTAACACCTAACCCGAACCCTAACCCTAACCCGAACCCTAAACCTAACCCGAACCCTAACCCTAACCCTAAACCGAAACCTAACCCTAACCCGAACCCTAACCCTACCCTAACCCTAACCCTAACCCGAAACCTAACCTGAACCCTAAACCGAACCCTAACCCTAACCATAACCCAAACCCTAACCCGAACCCTAACCCTAACCCTAACCCTAACCCAAACCCTAATCCGAACCCTAAACCAAACCCTAACCCGAACCCTAACCCTAACCCTAACCCGAACCCGAACCCGAACCCTAACCCGAACCCTAACCCGAACCCTAACCCGAACCGTAACCCGAAACCTAACCTAACCCTATTCCAAAACCTAACCCGAACCCTAAGCCTAACACGAACCCGAACACTAAACCTAACCCCAACCCTACCCCGAACCCTAACCCGAACCCTAACCCGAACCCTAACCCTAACTCGAACCCTAACCCGAACCCTAACCCGATCCCAAACCCGAAACCTAACCCTAACCCTAAACCGAACGCTAACCCTAACCCTAACCCTAACCCTAACCCGAACCCTAAACCTAACCCTAACCCGAACACTAACCCTAACCATAACCCTAACCCGAACCCTAACCCTAACCCCTAAACCTAACCCTAACCCTAACCCGAACCCGAACCCTAACCCTAAACCTAACCCCTAACCCTAACCCTAACCCTAACCCTAACCCGAACCCTAAGCCTAACCCGAACCCTAACCCTAACCCGAAACCTAACCCTAAACCTAACCGAACCCGAACCCGAACCCTAACCCTAACCCTAACCCGAAGCCTAAACCTAACCCGAACCCTAACCCTAACCCTAACCCGAACCCTAACCCTAACCCTAACCCGAACCGTAACCCTAACCCGAACCCTAACCCTAACCCGAACCAGAACCCGAACCCTAACCCTACCCGAACCCTAACCCTACCCTAACCCGAACCCTAACCCGAAACCGAACCCTAACCCGAACCCGAACCCTAACCCTAACCCTAACCCAACCCCGAACCCTAACCCGAACCCTAACCCGAAACCTAACCCTAACCCGAACCCTAACCCTAACCCTAACCCGAACCCTAACCCTAAACCTAACCCGAATCCTAAACCTAACCTAACCCGAACCCTAACCCGAACACTAACCCTAATCCTAACCCTAACACAAACCCTAACCCTAACCCTAACCCGAACCCTAACCCTAACCCTAACCCGAACCCTAACCCTAACCCTAACCCTAACCCGAACCCTAACCCTAAACCTAACCCGAACCCTAAACCTAACCCTAACCCGAACCCTAACCCTAACCCGAACTCTAACCCTAACACTAACCCTAACCCGAACCCTAACCCTAACCCGAACCCTAACCCTAAACCTAAGGCGAAACCTAACCCTAACCCGAGCCCTAACCCTAAACCTAACCCGAACCGTAACCCTAACCCGAACCCGAACCCTAACCCTAAACCTAAACGGAACACTAACCCTAACCCTAACCCGAACCCTAACCCGAAACCTAACCCTAACCCTAACCTGAACACTAACCCCTAACCCTAACCCGAACCCGAACCCTAACCCAAACCCTAACCCTAACCCTAACCCGAACCCTAACCCTATTCCTAACTCTAACCCTAAACCTAACCCTCACCCGAACCCTAACCCTAACCCGAACCCTAAACCGATCCCTAACCCGAACCCTAAACCTAACCCTAAACCTAACCCTAACCCGAACCCTCACCCTAACCCGAAAACTAACCCTAACCCTAACCCTAACCCGAACCCTAACCCGAACCCTAACCCGAACCCTAAGCTAACCCTAAACCGAACCCTAACCCGAACACTAACCCTAACCCTAACTGGAACCATAACCCTAACCCTAACCCGAACCCTAACCCGATCCATAACCCTATCCCTAACCCTAACCCTAACCCGAACCCTAACCCTAACCCTAACCCGAACCCGAACCCTAACCCGAAACCTAACCCTAACCCTAATCCGAACCCTAACCCTAACCCTAACCCTAACCCGAACCCGAAACCTAACCCTAACCCGAATCCTAACCCTAACCCTAACCCTAACCCTAACCCGAACCCTAAGCCTAAACCTAAACCTAACCCGAAACTTAACCTGAACCCTAACCCTAACCCTAACCCAAACCCTAACTCTAACCCTAACCCTAACCCGAACCCTAACCCGAACCCTAACCCTAACCCTAACCGAACCCTAATCCGAACCCTAACACTAACCCTAACACTAACCCTAACACTAACCCCTAACCCTCACCCGAAACCTAACCCTAACCCTAACCCGAACCCGAACCCTAACCCCTAACCCTAACCCGAACCCGAACCCTAACCCTAACCCTAACCCTAACCCTAACCCTAACATGAACCCTAACCCTAACCCTAACCCTAACCCGAACCCTAAAACTAACCCCTAACCCGAACCCTAACCCTAACCCGAAACCTAACCCTAACCCGAAACCTAACCCTAACCCTAAACCGAACCCTAACCCTAACCCGAACCCTAACCCTAACCCTAAACCGAACCCTAACCCTAACCCGAACCCTAACCCCTTACCCGAATCCTAACCCTAACCCGAAACCTAACCTGAAACCTAACCCTAACCCTCACCCGAACCCTAACCCTAACCCGAACCCTAAACCGATCCCTAACCCGAACCCTAACCCTATCCCTAACTCTAACCCTAAACCTAACCCTCACCCGAACCCTAACCCTAACCCGAACCCTAAACCGATCCCTAACCCGAACCCTAAACCTAACCCTAAACCTAACCCTAACCCGAACCCTCACCCTAACCCGAAAACTAACCCTAACCCTAACCCTAACCCGAAACCTAACCCGAACCCTAACCCGAACCCTAAACCTAACCCTAACGCGAACCCTAACCCGAACCCTACACCTAACCCTAACCCTAACCCTAACCCTAACCCGAAACCTAACCCTAACCCTAACCCGAACCCGAACACTAAACCTAACCCTAACCCTAACCCTAACCCTAACCCGAACCCGAACCCTAACCCGAAACCGAACCCTAACCCGAACCCTAACCCTAACACTATTCCGAAACCTAACCCAAACCCTAACCCTAAACCGAACCCGAACACTAACCCTAACACTAACCCTAACCCGAACCGTAACCCTAACCCTAACCCTAACCCGAACCCTAACCCTAACCTTAACCAGAACCCTAACACTAACCCTAACCCGAACCCGAACCATAACGCCTTACCAGAATCCTAACCCTAACCCGAAACCTAACCCCTTACCCGAATCCTAACCCTAACCCGAAACCTAACCTGAAACCTAACCCTAACCCGAACCCTAACCCTAACCCTAACCCGAACCCTAAACCTAACCCTAACCCGAAACCTAACCCTAAACCTAACCCGAACCTTAAACCGAACCCTAACCCTAACCCGAACCCTAACCCTAACCCTAACCCAAACCCTAACCCTAACCCTAGCCCTATCCCTAATCCGAACCCTAACCCTAAACCTAACCCAAACCCTAACCCTAACTCTAACCCGAACCCTAACCCTAACCCGAACCCTAACCCTAACACTAACCCTAACCCAAACACTAACCCTAACCCGAACCCTAACCCAAACCCTAACCCTAACCATAGCCCTATCCCTATCTGAAACCTAACCCTAAACCTAACCCGAACACTAACCCTAACCCTAACCCGAACCCTAAACCTAAAACTAACCTGAACACTAACCCCTAACCCTAACCCGAAACCGAACCCTAACCCGAACCCTAACGCTAAACCTAACCCTAACCCTAACCCGAAACCTAACCCGAACCCTAACCCGAACCCAACCCCTAACCCTAACCCGAACCCGAACCCTAACCCGAACCAGAACCCTAACCCGAACCCGAACCCTAACCCTAACCCGAACCCTAACCCGAACCCTAACCCTAACCCTAACCCGAACCCTAACCCGAATCCTAACTCTAACCCGAACCCTAACCCGAACCCTAACCCGAACCCTAACCCTAACCCTAAACCTAACCCTAACCCGAACCCTAACCCTAACCCGAACCCTAACGCTAACCCTAACCCTAAACCTAACCCGAACCCTAACCCTAACCCTAACCCTAACCCCAACCCTAACCCGAACCCTAACCCGAACCCTAACCCGAACCCTAACCCCTAACCCTAACACGAACCGAACCCTAACCCGAACCCGAACCCTAACCAGAACCCTAACCCTAACCCTAACCGTAACCCGAATCCTAACTCTAACCCGAACCCTAACCCGAACCCTAACCTGAACCCTAACCCTAACCCTAACCCGAACTCTAACCCTAACCCGAACCCTAACGCTAACCCTAAACCTAAACCTAACCCGAACCCTAACCCGAACCCTAACCCGAACCCTACCCCTAAACCTAACCCGAACCCTAACCCTAAACCTAACCCGAACCCTACCCGAACCCTAACCCTAACCCTAACCCGAACCCTAATCCGAACACTAACCCGAACCCTAAACCTAACCCGAACCCTAAACCTAACCCGAACCCTAAACCTAACCCTAACTGGAACCGTAACCCTAACCCGAACCCGAACCCGAACCCTAACCCGTTACCCGAATCCTAACCCTATCCGGAATCCTAACCTGAACCCTAAACCTAACCCTAAACCCTAACCCTAATCCGAACCCTAACCCTAACCCGAACCCAACCCTAACCCTAACCCGAATCCTAACCCTAACCCTAACTCGAACCCTAACCCGATCCCTAACACGAACCCTAACCCTAACCCTAACCCTAACCCAAACCCTAACCTAACCCTAACTCGAACGCGAACCCTAACCGGAACCCGAAACCTAACACTAACCCGAAACCCGAACCCTAACCCTAACCCGAACCCGAACCCGAACCCTAACCCTAACCCTGACCCGAACCCTAAACCTAATCTAACCCTAACCCTAACCCGAAACCTAACCCTAACCCTAACCCGAATCCTAACTCTAACCCGAACCCTAACCCGAACCCTAACCCGAAACCTAACCCTAACCCTAACCCTAACCCTAACACGAACCCTAACCCTAACCCGAACCCTAACGCTAAACCTAACCCTAAACCTAACCCGAACCCTAACCCGAACCCTAACCCGAACCCTAACCCTAAACTTACCCGAACCCTAACCCTAAACCTAACCCGAACCCTAACCCGAACCCTAACCCGAACCCTAACCCTAACCCGAAACCTAACCCTAACACTAACCTGAAACCTAACCCTAACCTAACCCGAACCCTAACCCTAACCCAAACACTAACCCTAACCCGAACCCAAACCCTTACCCTAAACCTAACCCTAACCCTAATCCGAAACCTAACGCTAACCCGAACCCTAACCCTAACCCTAACCCTACCCTAACCCCTAACCCTAACCCTAACCCTAACTCTAACCCTAAAACCTTACCCTAACCCTAACCCTAACCCTAACCCGAACCCGAACCCTAACCCTAACACTAACCCGAACCCTAACCCTAACCCTAACCCTATCCCTAACTCGAACCCTAATCCTAATCCTAACCCTAAACCTAACCCCTTACCCTAAACCAAACCCTAAACCTAACCCGAACCCTAACCCTAATCCTAACCCGAACCCTAACCCTAACCCTAACCCGAACCCTAACTCGAACCCTATCCCGAAACCTAACCCTAACCCTAACACTAAACCGAACCCAACACGAACCCGAAACCTAACCCGAACCCGAACCCTAACCCTAACCCTAACTCTAACCCAAACCTAACCCGAACCCTAACTCGAACTCTAACCCTAACCCGAACACTAACCCGAACCCGAAACCTAATCCTAACCCTAACCCGAACCCGAACCCGAACCCTAACCCTAACCCGAACACTAACCCTAACCCGAACCCTAACCCTAACCCCGAACCCGAACCCTAAACCTAACCCTAACCCTAACCCGAACCCTAACCCGAACCCTATCCCGAACCCCAACCCTAACCCTAACCCGAACCCGAAACCGAACCCTAACCCTAACCCGAACCCTAACACTAACCCGAACCCTAACCCTAACCCTAATCCTAACCCTAACCCTAACCCTAAACCGAACCCTAACCCTAAACTGAACCCGAACCCTAACCCTAACCCGAACCCTAAACCTAACCCTAACCCGAACCCTAACCATAAACCGAACCCTAAACCTAACCCTAACCCTAACCCGAACCCGAACCCTAACCCTAACCCTAACCGAACCCTAACCCGAACCCTAACCCTAACCCTAACCTGAACACTAACCCCTAACCCTAACCCGAACCCGACCCTATCCCGAACACTAACCCTAACCCTAACCCAAACCCGAAACCTAAACCTAACCCGAACCCTAACCCTAAACCTAACCCGAACCCTAACCCGAACCCTAACCCTAACCCTAACCCTAACCCGAACCCTAACCCGAACCCTATCCCGAACCCCAACCCTAACCCTAACCCGAACCCGAAACCTAAACCCTAACCCTAACCCGAACCCGAAACCTAACACCTAACCCTAACCCGAACCCGAACCCTAAACCTAACCCTAACCCTAACCCGAACCCTAACCCTAACCCGAACCCTAACCCTAACCCTAACCCGAACCCTAACCCTAACATTAACCCTAACCCTAACCCTATACCTAACCCGAACCGTAACCCTAACACCTAACCCGAACCCTAACCCTAACCCGAACCCTAAACCTAACCCGAACCCTAACCCTAACCCTAAACCGAAACCTAACCCTAACCCGAACCCTAACCATACCCTAACCCTAACCCTAACCCGAAACCTAACCTGAACCCTAAACCGAACCCTAACCCTAACCATAACCCAAACCCTAACCCGAACCCTAACCCTAACCCTAACCCTAACCCAAACCCTAATCCGAACCCTAAACCAAACCCTAACCCGAACCCTAACCCTAACCCTAACCCGAACCCGAACCCGAACCCTAACCCGAACCCTAACCCGAACCCTAACCCGAACCGTAACCCGAAACCTAACCTAACCCTATTCCAAAACCTAACCCGAACCCTAAGCCTAACACGAACCCGAACACTAAACCTAACCCCAACCCTACCCCGAACCCTAACCCGAACCCTAACCCGAACCCTAACCCTAACTCGAACCCTAACCCGAACCCTAACCCGATCCCAAACCCGAAACCTAACCCTAACCCTAAACCGAACGCTAACCCTAACCCTAACCCTAACCCTAACCCGAACCTTAAACCTAACCCTAACCCGAACACTAACCCTAACCATAACCCTAACCCGAACCCTAACCCTAACCCCTAACCCTAACCCTAACCCGAACCCGAACCCGAACCCTAACCCTAAACCTAACCCCTAACCCTAACCCTAACCCTAACACTAACCCGAACCCTAAGCCTAACCCGAACCCTAACCCTAACCCGAAACCTAACCCTAAACCTAACCGAACCCGAACCCGAACCCTAACCCTAACCCTAACCCGAAGCCTAAACCTAACCCGAACCCTAACCCTAACCCTAACCCGAACCCTAACCCTAACCCTAACCCGAACCGTAACCCTAACCCGAACCCTAACCCTAACCCGAACCCGAACCCGAACCCTACCCTACCCGAACCCTAACCCTACCCTAACCCGAACCCTAACACGAAACCGAACCCTAACCCGAACCCGAACCCTAACCCTAACCCTAACCCAACCCCGAACCCTAACCCGAACCCTAACCCGAAACCTAACCCTAACCCGAACCCTAACCCTAACCCTAACCCGAACCCTAACCCTAAACCTAACCCGAATCCTAAACCTAACCCTAACCCGAACCCTAACCCGAACACTAACCCTAATCCTAACCCTAACACAAACCCTAACCCTAACCCTAACCCGAAGCCTAACCCTAACCCTAACCCGAACCCTAACCCTAACCCTAACCCTAACCCGAACCCTAACCCTAAACCTAACCCGAACCCTAAACCTAACCCTAACCCGAACCCTAACACTAACCCGAACTCTAACCCTAACACTAACCCTAACCCGAACCCTAACCCTAACCCGAACCCTAACCCTAAAACTAAGGCGAAACCTAACCCTAACCCGAGCCCTAACCCTAAACCTAACCCGAACCGTAACCCTAACCCGAACCCGAACCCTAACCCTAAACCTAAACGGAACACTAACCCTAACCCTAACCCGAACCCTAACCCGAAACCTAACCCTAACCCTAACCTGAACACTAACCCCTAACCCTAACCCGAACCCGAACCCTAACCCAAACCCTAACCCTAACCCTAACCCGAACCCTAACCCTATCCCTAACTCTAACCCTAAACCTAACCCTCACCCGAACCCTAACCCTAACCCGAACCCTAAACCGATCCCTAACCCGAACCCTAAACCTAACCCTAAACCTAACCCTAACCCGAACCCTCACCCTAACCCGAAAACTAACCCTAACCCTAACCCTAACCCGAACCCTAACCCGAACCCTAACCCGAACCCTAAGCTAACCCTAAACCGAAACCTAACCCGAACACTAACCCTAACCCTAACTGGAACCATAACCCTAACCCTAACCCGAACCCTAACCCGATCCATAACCCTAACCCTAACCCTAACCCTAACCCGAACCCTAACCCTAACCCTAACCCGAACCCGAACCCTAACCCGAAACCTAACCCTAACCCTAATCCGAACCCTAACCCTAACCCTAACCCGAACCCGAAACCTAACCCTAACCCGAATCCTAACCCTAACCCTAACCCTAACCCTAACCCGAACCCTAAGCCTAAACCTAAACCTAACCCGAAACTTAACCTGAACCCTAACCCTAACCCTAACCCAAACCCTAACTCTAACCCTAACCCTAACCCGAACCCTAACCCGAACCCTAACCCTAACCCTAACCGAACCCTAATCCGAACCCTAACACTAACCCTAACACTAACCCTAACACTAACCCCTAACCCTCACCCGAAACCTAACCCTAACCCTAACCCGAACCCGAACCCTAACCCCTAACCCTAACCCGAACCCGAACCCTAACCCTAATCCTAACCCTAACCCTAACCCTAACATGAACCCTAACCCTAACCCTAACCCTAACCCGAACCCTAAAACTAACCCCTAACCCGAACCCTAACCCTAACCCGAAACCTAACCCTAACCCGAAACCTAACCCTAACCCTAAACCGAAACCTAACCCTAACCCGAACCCTAACCCTAACCCTAAACCGAACCCTAACACTAACCCGAACCCTAACCCCTTACCCGAATCCTAACCCTAACCCGAAACCTAACCTGAAACCTAACCCTAACCCGAACCCTAACCCTAACCCTAACCCGAACCCTAAACCTAACCCTAACCCGAAACCTAACCCTAAACCTAACCCGAAACTTAAACCGAACCCTAACCCTAACCCGAACCCTAACCCTAACCCTAACCCAAACCCTAACCCTAACCCTAGCCCTATCCCTAATCCGAACCCTAACCCTAAACCTAACCCAAACCCTAACCCTAACTCTAACCCGAACCCTAACCCTAACCCGAACCCTAACCCTAACACTAACCCTAACCCAAACACTAACCCTAACCCGAACCCTAACCCAAACCCTAACCCTAACCATAGCCCTATCCCTATCAGAAACCTAACCCTAAACCTAACCCGAACACTAACCCTAACCCTAACCCGAACCCTAAACCTAAAACTAACCTGAACACTAACCCCTAACCCTAACCCGAAACCGAACCCTAACCCTAACACTAACGCTAACCCTAACCCTAACCCTAACCCGAACCCTATCCCGAACCCTAACCCGAACCCTAACCCTAACCCTAACCCGAACCCTAACCCGAACCCTAACCCTAACCCTAACCCTAAACCTAACCCTACCCGAACACTAACCTTAACCCTAACCCGAACCCGAACACTAACCCTAACCCTATCCCGAACCCGAACGCGAACCCGAAACCTAACCCGAACCCGAACCCGAACCCTAACCCGAACCCTAACCCTAACCCTATTCCGAAACCTAACCCGAACCCTAACCCTAACCCGAAACCGAACACTAACCCTAACCCTAACCCTAACCCTAACCCTAACCCAACCCCTAACCCTAACCCGAACCCGAACACTAACCCGAACCAGAACCCTAACCCGAACGCGAACCCGAACCCTAACCCTAACCCGAACCCGAACCCGAACCCTAACCCTAACCCTTACCCGAACCCTAACCCGAATCCTAACTCTAACCCGAACCCTAACCCGAACCCTAACCCGAACCCTAACCCTAACCCTAAACCTAACCCTAACCCGAACCCTAACCCTAACCCGAACCCTAACGCTAACCCTAACCCTAAACCTAACCCGAAACCTAACCCTAACCCTAACCCTAACCCTAACCCCAACCCTAACCCGAACCCTAACCCGAACCCTAACCCGAACCCTAACCCCTAACCCTAACACGAACCGAACCCTAACCCGAACCCGAACCCTAACCAGAACCCTAACCCTAACCCTAACCCTAACCCGAATCCTAACTCTAACCCGAACCCTAACCCGAACCCTAACCCGAACCCTAACCCTAACCCTAACCCTAACCCGAACTCTAACCCTAACCTGAACCCTAACGCTAACCCTAAACCTAAACCTAACCCGAACCCTAACCCGAACCCTACCCCTAAACCTAACCCGAACCCTAACCCTAAACCTAACCCGAACCCTACCCGAACCCTAACCCTAACCCTAACCCGAACCCTAATCCGAACACTAACACGAACCCTAAACCTAACCCTAACCCTAAACCTAACCCGAACCCTAAACCTAACCCTAACTGGAACCGTAACCCTAACCCGAACCCGAACCCGAACCCTAACCCGTTACCCGAATCCTAACCCTATCCGGAACCCTAACCTGAACCCTAAACCTAACCCTAAACCCTAACCCTAATCCGAACCCTAACCCTAAACCGAACCCAACCCTAACCCTAACCCGAATCCTAACCCTAACCCTAACCCGAACCCTAACCCGATCCCTAACACGAACCCTAACCCTAACCCTAACCCTAACCCAAACCCTAACCTAACCCTAACTCGAACGCGAACCCTAACCGGAACCCGAAACCTAACCCTAACCCGAAACCCGAACCCTAACCCTAACCCGAACCCGAACCCGAACCCTAACCCTAACCCTGACCCGAACCCTAAACCTAATCTAACCCTAACCCTAACCCGAAACCTAACCCTAACCCTAACCCGAATCCTAACTCTAACCCGAACCCTAACCCGAACCCTAACCCGAAACCTAACCCTAACCCTAACCCTAACCCTAACCCGAACCCTAACCCTAACCCGAAACCTAACGCTAAACCTAACCCTAAACCTAACCCGAACCCTAACCCGAACCCTAACCCGAACCCTAACCCTAAACTTACCCGAACCCTAACCCTAAACCTAACCCGAACCCTAACCCGAACCCTAACCCGAACCCTAACCCTAACCCGAAACCTAACCCTAACACTAACCTGAAACCTAACCCTAACCTAACCCGAACCCTAACCCTAACCCTAACACTAACCCTAACCCGAACCCAAACCCTTACCCTAAACCTAACCCTAACCCTAATCCGAAACCTAACGCTAACCCGAACCCTAACCCTAACCCTAACCCTACCCTAACCCCTAACCCTAACCCTAACCCTAACTCTAACCCTAAAACCTTACCCTAACCCTAACCCTAACCCGAACCCGAACCCTAACCCTAACACTAACCCGAACCCTAACCCTAACCCTAACCCTATCCCTAACTCGAACCCTAATCCTAACCCTAACCCTAACCCTAACCCCTTACCCTAAACCAAACCCTAAACCTAACCCGAACCCTAACCCTAATCCTAACCCGAACCCTAACCCTAACCGTAACCCGAACCCTAACTCGAACCCTATCCCGAAACCTAACCCTAACCCTAACCCTAAACCGAACCCAACACGAACCCGAAACCTAACCCGAACCCGAACCCTAACCCTAACCCTAACTCTAACCCAAAACCTAACCCGAACCCTAACTCGAACTCTAACCCTAACCCGAACACTAACCCGAACCCGAAACCTAATCCTAACCCTAACCCGAACCCGAACCCGAACCCTAACCCTAACCCGAACCCTAACCCTAACCCGAACCCTAACCCTAACCCCGAACCCGAACCCTAAACCTAACCCTAACCCTAACCCGAACCCTAACCCGAACCCTATCCCGAACCCCAACCCTAACCCTAACCCGACCCCAAAACCGAACCCTAACCCTAACCCGAACCCTAACACTAACCCGAACCCTAACCCTAACCCTAATCCTAACCCTAACCCTAACCCTAACCCGAACCCTAACCCTAAACTGAACCCAACCCTAACCCTAACCCGAACCCTAAACCTAACCCTAACCCGAACCCTAACCGTAAACCGAACCCTAAACCTAACCCTAACCCTAACCCGAACCCGAACCCTAACCCTAACCCTAACCGAACCCTAACCCGAACCCTAACCCTAACCTGAACACTAAACCCTAACCCTAACCCGAACCCGACCCTATCCCGAACACTAACCCTAACCCTAACCCAAACCCGAAACCTAAACCTAAACCGAACCCTAACCCTAAACCTAACCCGAACCCTAACAGGAACCCTAACCCTAACTTTAAACCGAACCCTAACCCTAACCCGAACCCTAACCCTAACCCTAACCCGAAACCTAAACCTAACCCTAACCCGAACCCTAACCGTAACCCGAACCCTAACCCTAACCCTAACCCTAACACTAACCCGAACCTTAACCCTAACCCTAACGCGAACCCTAACCCGAACCCTAACCCTAACCATAACCTCAACACTAACCCCTAACCCTAACCCGAACCAGAACACTAACCCGAACCCTAACCCCTAACCCTAACCCTAAACCGAATCCTAACCGTAACTCTACCTCCTAAACCTAACCCTAACCCTAACCCGAACCCTAACCCTAACCCGAACCCTAACCCTAACCCGAACTCTAACCCGAACCCTAACACTAACACGAACCCGAACCCTAACCCTAACCCGAACCCTAACCCTAACCCGAACCCTAACCCTAACACTAACCCTAACCCGAACCCGAACCCTAACCCTAACCCGAACCTGAACCCTAACCCGAACCCGAACCCTAATCCTAACACTAACCCTAAACTGAACCCGAACCCTAACCCTAACCCTAACCCTAACACTAACCCTAACCCTAACCCTAACCCGAACCCGAACCCTAACCCTAACCCTAACCCGACCACTAACCCGAACCCTAACACGTACCATAACCCTAACCCTAACCCTAATCCTAACCCGAACCCAAACCCTAACCCGAACCCTAACCCTAACCCTAACCCGAACCCTAACCCTAACCCGAACCCGAACCCTAACCCTAAGCCTAACCCGAACCCTAACCCTAACCCGAACCCTAACCCTAAGCCTAACCCGAACCCTAACCCTAACCCGAACCCTAACCCTAACCCGAACCCGAACCCTAACGCTAAGCCTAACCCGAACCCTAACCCGAACCCTAACCCGAACCCTAACCCTAACCCTGACGGGAACCCTAAACCTAATCTAACCCTAACCCTAACCCGAACCCTAACCCTAACCCTAACCCTAACCCTAACCCGAACCCTAACCCTAACCCGAACCCTAACACCTAACCCTAACCCTAACCCTAACTCTAACCCTAAAACCTTACCCTAACCCTAACCCTAAACCTAACCCTAACCCGAACCCTAACCCTAAACCTAACCCGAACCCTAACCCTAACCCTAACCCTAACCCTAACCCGATCCCTAAACCTAACCCTAACCCTAACCCTAACCCTAACCCCTTAACCTAAACCAAACCCTAAACCTAACCCGAACCCTAACCCTAATCCTAACCCGAACCCTAACCCTAACCCTAACCCAAACCCTAACTCGAACCCTATCCCGAAATCTAACCCTAACCCTAACCCTAACCAGAACCCTAACCCGAACTCTAACTCAACCCTAACCCTAACCCTTAACCCTAACCCTAACCCGAAACCTAACCCTAACCCTATCCCGAACCATAACCCTAACCCGAACCCTAACCCTAACCCTCACCCTAAACCGAACCCAACATGAACCCGAACCCTAACCCGAACCCGAACCCTAACCCTAAACCTAACTCTAACCCAAACCCTAACCCGAACCCTAACTCGAACCCTAACCCTAACCCGATCCCTAACCCGAACCCGAAACTTAACCCTAAACCTAACCCGAACCCGAACCCTAACCCTAAACCTAACCCGAACCCTAACCCTAACCCGAACCCTAACCCTAACCCTAACCCCGAACCCGAACCCTAACCCTAACCCTAACCCTAACCCGAACCCTAACCCGAACCCTATCCCGAACCCCAACCCTAACCCTAACCCGAACCCGAAACCTAAACCCTAACCCTAACCCGAACACGAAACCTAACACCTAAGCCTAACCCGAACCCGAACCCTAAACCTAACCCTAACCCTAACCCGAACCCTAACCCTAACCCGAACCCTAACCCTAACCCTAACCCGAACCCTAACCCTAACATTAACCCTAACCCTAACCCTAAACCTAACCCGAACCGTAACCCTAACACCTAAACCTAACCCTAACCCTAACCCGAACCCTAACCCTAACCCTAACCCGAACCCTAACCCTAACCATAACCCTAACCCGAACCCTAACCCTAACCCCTAACCCTAACCCTAACCCTAACCCGAACCCGAACCCTAACCCTAAACCTAACCCCTAACCCTAACCCTAACCCGAACCCTAAGCCTAACCCGAACCCTAACCCTAACCCGAAACCTAACCCTAAACCTAACCGAACCCGAACCCGAACCCTAACCCTAACCCGAAGCCTAAACCTAACCCGAACCCTAACCCTAACCCTAACCCGAACCCTAACCCTAACCCTAACCCGAACCCTAACCCTAACCCGAAACCGAACCCTAACCCGAACCCGAACCCTAACCCGAACCCTAACCCGAACCCTAACCCTAACCCTAACCGAACCCTAATCCGAACCCTAACACTAACCCTAACACTAACCCTAACACTAACCCCTAACCCTCACCCGAAACCTAACCCTAACCCTAACCCGAACCCGAAACCTAACCCCTAACCCTAACCCGAAAACGAACCCTAACCCTAACCCTAACCCTAACGCTAACCCTAACATGAACCCTAACCCTAACCCTAACCCTAACCCGAACCCTAAAACTAACCCCTAACCCGAACCCTAACCCTAACCTGAAACCTAACCCTAACCCGAAACCTAACCCTAACCCTAAACCGAACCCTAACCCTAACCCGAACCCTAACCCTAACCCTAACCCTAACCCGAAACCTAACCCGAACCCTAACCCGAACCCTAAACCTAACCCTAACGCGAACCCTAACCCGAACCCTACACCTAACCCTAACCCTAACCCAAACCCTAACCCGAACCCTAACCCTAACCCTAACCCGAACCCGAACACTAACCCTAACCCTAACCCTAACCCTAACCCGAACCCGAACCCTAACCCGAACCCGAACCCTAACCCGAACCCTAACCCTAACACTATTCCGAAACCTAACCCAAACCCTAACCCTAACCCGAACCCGAACACTAACCCTAACCCTAACCCTAACCCGAACCGTAACCCTAACCCTAACCCGAACCCGAACCATAACCCCTTACCAGAATCCTAACCCTAACCCGAAACCTAACCCCTTACCCGAATCCTAACCCTAACCCGAAACCTAACCTGAAACCTAACCCTAACCCGAACTCTAACCCTAAACCTAACCCGAACCCTAAACCTAACCCTAACCCGAAACCTAACCCTAAACCTAACCCGAACCTTAAACCGAACCCTAACCCTAACCCGAACCCTAACCCTAACCCTAACCCAAACCCTAACCCTAACCCTAGCCCTATCCCTAATCCGAACCCTAACCCTAAACCTAACCCAAACCCTAACCCTAACTCTAACCCGAACCCTAACCCTAACCCGAACCCTAACCCAAACACTAACACTAACCCGAACACTAACCCTAACCCGAACCCTAACCCAAACCCTAACCCTAACCATAGCCCTATCCCTATCCGAAACCTAACCCTAAACCTAACCCGAACACTAACCCTAACCCTAACCCGAACCCTAACCCTAAAACTAACCTGAACACTAACCCCTAACCCTAACCCGAAACCGAACCCTAACCCTAACACTAACGCTAACCCTAACCCTAACCCTAACCCGAACCCTATCCCGAACCCTAACCCGAACCCTAACCCTAACCCTAACCCGAACCCTAACCCGAACCCTAACCCTAACCCTAACCCTAAACCTAACCCTACCCGAACACTAACCTTAACCCTAACCCGAACCCGAACACTAACCCTAACCCTATCCCGAACCCGAACGCGAACCCGAAACCTAACCCGAACCCGAACCCGAACCCTAACCCGAACCCTAACCCTAACCCTATTCCGAAACCTAACCCGAACCCTAACCCTAACCCGAAACCGAACACTAACCCTAACCCTAACCCTAACCCGAACACAAACCCTAACCCTAACCCTAACCCCAACCCTAACCCGAACCCTAACCCGAACCCTAACCCGAACCCTAACCCCTAACCCTAACACGAACCGAACCCTAACCCGAACCCGAACCCTAACCAGAACCCTAAACCTAACCCTAACCCTAACCCTAAACCGAATCCTAACTCTAACCCGAACCCTAACCCGAACCCTAAACCGAACCCTAACCCTAGCCCTAACCCGAAACCTAACCCGAACCCTAACCCTAACCCGAACCCTAACGCTAACCCTAACCCTAACCCTAACCCGAACCCTAACCCGAACCCTAACCCGAACCCAACCCCTAACCCTAACCCGAACCCGAACCCTAACCCGAACCAGAACCCTAACCCGAACCCGAACCCGAACCCTAACCCTAACCCGAACCCGAACCCGAACCCTAACCCTAACCCTAACCCGAACCCTAACCCGAATCCTAACTCTAACCCGAACCCTAACCCGAACCCTAACCCGAACCCTAACCCTAACCCTAAACCTAACCCTAACCCAAACCCTAACCCTAACCCGAACCCTAACGCTAACCCTAACCCTAAACCTAACCCGAACCCTAACCCTAACCCTAACCCTAACCCCAACCCTAACCCGAACCCTAACCCGAACCCTAACCCGAACCCTAACCCCTAACCCTAACACGAACCGAAACCTAACCCGAACCCGAACCCTAACCAGAACCCTAAACCTAACCCTAACCCTAACCCGAATCCTAACTCTAACCCGAACCCTAACCCGAACCCTAACCCGAACCCTAACCCTAACCCTAACCCTAACCCGAACTCTAACCCTAACCCGAACCCTAACGCTAACCCTAAACCTAAACCTAACCCGAACCCTAACTCGAACCCTAACCCAAACCCTACCCCTAAATCTAACCCGAAACCTAACCCTAAACCTAACCCGAACCCTACCCGAACCCTAACCCTAACCCTAACCCGAACCCTAATCCGAACACTAACCCGAACCCTAAAACTAACCCTAACCCTAAACCTAACCCGAACCCTAAACCTAACCCTAAATGGAACCCTAACCCTAACCCGAAACCGAACCCGACCCTAACCCATTACCCGAATCCTAACCCTATCCGGAACCCTAACCTGAACCCTAAACCTAACCCTAAACCCTAACCCTAATCCGAACCCTAACCCTAACCCGAACCCAACCCTAACCCTAACCCGAATCCTAACCCTAACCCTAACCCGAACCCTAACCCGATCCCTAACACGAACCCTAACCCTAACCCTAACCCTAACCCAAACCCTAACCTAACCCTAACCCGAACGCGAACCCTAACCGGAACCCGAAACCTAACCCTAACCCGAAACCCGAACCCTAACCCTAACCCGAACCCGAACCCGAACCCTAACCCTAACACTGACCCGAACCCTAAACCTAATCTAACCCTAACCCTAACCCGAAACCTAACCCTAACCCTAACCCGAATACTAACTCTAACCCGAACCCTAACCCGAACCCTAACCCGAAACCTAACCCAAACCCTAACCCTAACCTTAACCCGAACCCTAACCCTAACCCGAACCCTAACGCTAAACCTAACCCTAAACCTAACCCGAACCCTAACCCGAACCCTAACCCGAACCCTAACCCTAAACTTACCCGAACCCTAACCCTAAACCTAACCCGAACCCTAACCCGAACCCTAACCCGAACCCTAAACCTAACCCGAAACCTAACCCTAACACTAACCTGAAACCTAACCCTAACCTAACCCGAACCCTAACCCTAACCCTAACACTAACCCTAACCCGAACCCAAACCCTTACCCTAAACCTAACCCTAACCCTAATCCGAAACCTAACGCTAACCCGAACCCTAACCCTAACCCTAACCCTACCCTAACCCCTAACCCTAACCCTAACCCTAACTCTAACCCTAAAACCTTACCCTAACCCTAACCCTAACCCTAACCCGAACCCGAACCCTAACCCTAACACTAACCCGAACCCTAACCCTAACCCTAACCCTATCCCTAACTCGAACCCTAACCCTAACCCTAACCCTAACCCTAACCCCTTACCCTAAACCAAACCCTAAACCTAACCCGAACCCTAACCCTAATCCTAACCCGAACCCTAACCCTAACCCTAACCCGAACCCTAACTCGAACCCTAACCCGAAACCTAACCCTAACCCTAACCCTAAACCGAACCCAACACGAACCCGAACCCTAACCCGAACCCGAACCCTAACCCTAACACTAACTCTAACCCAAAACCAAACCCGAACCCTAACTCGAACTCTAACCCTAACCCGAACACTAACCCGAACCCGAAACCTAATCCTAACCCTAACCCGAACCCGAACCCGAACCCTAACCCTAACCCGAACCCTAACCCTAACCCGAACCCTAACCCTAACCCCAAACCCGAACCCTAAACCTAACCCTAACCCTAACCCTAACCCGAACCCTAACCCGAACCCTATCCCGAACCCCAACCCTAACCCTAACCCGAACCCGAAACCGAACCCTAACCCTAACCCGAACCCTAACACTAACCCGAACCCTAACCCTAACCCTAACCCCTAACCCTAACCCTAACCCTAACCCGAACCCTAACCCTAAACTGAACCCGAACCCTAACCCTAACCCGAACCCTAAACCTAACCCTAACCCGAACCCTAACCGTAAACCGAACCCTAAACCTAACCCTAACCCTAACCCGAACCCGAACCCTAACCCTAACCCTAACCGAACCCTAACCCGAACCCTAACCCTAACCCTAACCTGAACACTAACCCCTAACCCTAACCCGAACCCGACCCTATCCCGAACCCTAACCCTAACCCTAACCCAAACCCGAAACCTAAACCTAACCCGAACCCTAACCCTAAACCTAACCCGAACCCTAACCCGAACCCTAACCCTAACTTTAAACCGAACCCTAACCCTAACCCGAACCCTAACCCTAACCCTAACCCGAAACCTAACCCTAACCCTAACCCTAACCCGAACCCTAACCGTAACCCGAACCCTAACCCTAACCCTAACCCTAACACTAACCCGAACCTTAACCCTAACCCTAACGCGAACCCTAACCCGAACCCTAACCCTAACCATAACCTGAACACTAACCCCTAACCCTAACCCGAACCAGAACCCTAACCCGAACCCTAACCCCTAACCCTAACCCTAACCCGAATCCTAACCGTAACCCTACCTCCTAAACCTAACCCTAACCCTAACCCGAACCCTAACCCTAACCCGAACCCTAAACCTAACCCGAACTCTAACCCGAACCCTAACACTAACACGAACCCGAACCCTACCCCTAACCCGAACCCTAACCCTAACCCGAACCCTAACCCTAACACTAACCCTAACCCAAACCCGAACCCTAACCCTAACCCGAACCCGAACCCTAACCCGAACCCGAACCCTAATCCTAACACTAACCCTAAACTGAACCCGAACCCTAACCCTAACCCTAACCCTAACACTAACCCTAACCCTAACCCGAACCCTAAACCGAACCCTAACCCTAACCCTAACCCGAACCCGAACCCGAACACTAACCCTAACCCTAACCCTAACACTAACCCGAACCCTAACCCTAACCCTAACCCGAACCCGAACACTAACCCTAACCCTAACCCTAACCCTAACCCGAACCCGAACCCTAACCCGAACCCGAACCCTAACCCGAACCCTAACCCTAACACTATTCCGAAACCTAACCCAAACCCTAACCCTAACCCGAACCCGAACACTAACCCTAACCCTAACCCTAACCCGAACCGTAACCCTAACCCTAACCCGAACCCGAACCATAACCCCTTACCAGAATCCTAACCCTAACCCGAAACCTAACCCTAACCCTAACCCTAACCCTAACCCGAACCCTAACCCTAACCCGAACCCTAACGCTAAACCTAACCCTAAACCTAACCCGAACCCTAACCCGAACTCTAACCCGAACCCTAACCCTAAACTTACCCGAACCCTAACCCTAAACCTAACCCGAACCCTAACCCGAACCCTAACCCGAACCCTAACCCTAACCCGAAACCTAACCCTAACACTAACCTGAAACCTAACCCTAACCTAACCCGAACCCTAACCCTAACCCTAACACTAACCCTAACCCGAACCCAAACCCTTACCCTAAACCTAACCCTAACCCTAATCCGAAACCTAACGCTAACCCGAACCCTAACCCTAACCCTAACCCTACCCTAACCCCTAACCCTAACCCTAACCCTAACTCTAACCCTAAAACCTTACCCTAACCCTAACCCTAACCCTAACCCGAACCCGAACCCTAACCCTAACACTAACCCGAACCCTAACCCTAACCCTAACCCTATCCCTAACTCGAACCCTAATCCTAACCCTAACCCTAACCCTAACCCCTTACCCTAAACCAAACCCTAAACCTAACCCGAACCCTAACCCTAATCCTAACCCGAACCCTAACCCTAACCGTAACCCGAACCCTAACTCGAACCCTATCCCGAAAACTAACCCTAACCCTAACCCTAAACCGAACCCAACACGAACCCGAAACCTAACCCGAACCCGAACCCTAACCCTAACCGTAACTCTAACCCAAAACCTAACCCGAACCCTAACTCGAACTCTAACCCTAACCCGAACACTAACCCGAACCCGAAACCTAATCCTAACCCTAACCCGAACCCGAACCCGAACCCTAACCCTAACCCGAACCCTACCCTAACCCGAACCCTAACCCTAACCCCGAAACCGAACCCTAAACCTAACCCTAACCCTAACCCGAACCCTAACCCGAACCCTATCCCGAACCCCAACCCTAACCCTAACCCGAACCCAAAACCGAACCCTAACCCTAACCCGAACCCTAACACTAACCCGAACCCTAACCCTAACCCTAATCCTAACCCTAACCCTAACCCTAACCCGAACCCTAACCCTAAACTGAACCCGAACCATAACCCTAACCCGAACCCTAAACCTAACCCTAACCCGAACCCTAACCGTAAACCGAACCCTAAACCTAACCCTAACCCTAACCCGAACCCGAACCCTAACCCTAACCCTAACCGAACCCTAACCCGAACCCTAACCCTAACCTGAACACTAACCCCTAACCCTAACCCGAACCCGACCCTATCCCGAACACTAACCCTAACCCTAACCCAAACCCGAAACCTAAACCTAAACCGAACCCTAACCCTAAACCTAACCCGAACCCTAACAGGAACCCTAACCCTAACTTTAAACCGAACCCTAACCCTAACCCGAACCCTAACCCTAACCCTAACCCGAAACCTAACCCTAACCCTAACCCGAACCCTAACCGTAACCCGAACCCTAACCCTAACCCTAACCCTAACACTAACCCGAACCTTAACCCTAACCCTAACGCGAACCCTAACCCGAACCCTAACCCTAACCATAACCTGAACACTAACCCCTAACCCTAACCCGAACCAGAACCCTAACCCGAACCCTAACCCCAACCCTAACCCTAAACCGAATCCTAACCGTAACCCTACCTCCTAAACCTAACCCTAACCCTAACCCGAACCCTAACCCTAACCCGAACCCTAACCCTAACCCGAACTCTAACCCGAACCCTAACACTAACACGAACCCGAACCCTAACCCTAACCCGAACCCTAACCCTAACCCGAACCCTAACCCTAACACTAACCCTAACCCGAACCCGAACCCTAACCCTAACCCGAACCCGAACCCTAACCCGAACCCGAACCCTAATCCTAACACTAACCCTAAACTGAACCCGAACCCTAACCCTAACCCTAACCCTAACACTAACCCTAACCCTAACCCGAACCCTAAACCGAACCCTAACCCTAACCCGAACCCGAACCCGAACCCTAACCCTAACCCGAACCCTAACCCGAACCCGAACCCTAACCCTAACCCGAACCCGAACCCTAAACCTAAACCTAACCGGAACCCTAACCCTAACCCGAACCATAACCCTAACCGAAACCCTAACACTAACCCGAACCCTAACCCGAACCCTAACCCGAAACCTAACCCTAACCCGAACCCTAACCCTAACCCTAACCCGAACCCGAACCCTAACCCGAAACCTAACCCTAACCCTAACACTAACCCTAACCCGAAACCTAACCCTAACCCTAACCCGACCACTAACCCGAACCCTAACACGTACCATAACCCTAACCCTAACCCTAATCCTAACCCGAACCCAAACCCTAACCCGAACCCTAACCCTAACCCTAACCCGAACCCTAACCCTAACCCGAACCCGAACCCTAACCCTAAGCCTAACCCGAACCCTAACCCGAACCCTAACCCTAACCCGAACCCGAACCCTAACGCTAAGCCTAACCCGAACCCTAACCCGAACCCTAACCCGAACCCTAACCCTAACCCTGACGGGAACCCTAAACCTAATCTAACCCTAACCCTAACCCGAACCCTAACCCTAACCCTAACCCTAACCCTAACCCGAACCCTAACCCTAACCCGAACCCTAACACCTAACCCTAACCCTAACCCTAACTCTAACCCTAAAACCTTACCCTAAGCCTAACCCTAACCCTAACCCTAACCCGAACCCTAACCCTAACCCTAACCCGAACCCTAACCCTATCCCTAACCCTATACCTAACCCGATCCCTAACCCTAACCCTAACCCTAACCCTAACCCTAACCCGAACCCGAACCCTAACCCTAACCCTAACCTGAACCCTAACCCTAACCTTAAACCGAACCCTAACCCTAACCCTAACCCTAACCCTAACCCGAACCCTAACCCTAACCCTAAACCTAACCCTAACTCTAATCCGAACCCTAACCCTAATCCTAACCCGAACCCTAATCCGAAACCTAACGCTAACCCGAACCCTAACCCTAACCCTAACCCTAACCCTAACACCTAACCCTAACCCTAACCCTAACTCTAACCCTAAAACCTTACCCTAACCCTAACCCTAAACCTAACCCTAACCCGAACCCTAACCCTAACCCTAACCCGAACCCTAACCCTAACCCTAACCCTAACCCTAACCCGATCCCTAAACCTAACCCTAACCCTAACCCTAACCCTAACCCCTTAACCTAAACCAAACCCTAAACCTAACCCGAACCCTAACCCTAATCCTAACCCGAACCCTAACCCTAACCCTAACCCAAACCCTAACTCGAACCCTATCCCGAAATCTAACCCTAACCCTAACCCTAACCAGAACCCTAACCCGAACTCTAACTCAACCCTAACCCTAACCCTTAACCCTAACCCTAACCCGAAACCTAACCCTAACCCTATCCCGAACCATAACCCTAACCCGAACCCTAACCCTAACCCTCACCCTAAACCGAACCCAACATGAACCCGAACCCTAACCCGAACCCGAACCCTAACCCTAAACCTAACTCTAACCCAAACCCTAACCCGAACCCTAACTCGAACCCTAACCCTAACCCGATCCCTAACCCGAACCCGAAACTTAACCCTAACCCTAACCCGAACCCGAACCCTAACCCTAAACCTAACCCGAACCCTAACCCTAACCCGAACCCTAACCCTAACCCTAACCCCGAACCCGAACCCTAACCCTAACCCTAACCCTAACCCGAACCCTAACCCGAACCCTATCCCGAACCCCAACCCTAACCCTAACCCGAACCCGAAACCTAAACCCTAACCCTAACCCGAACACGAAACCTAACACCTAAGCCTAACCCGAACCCGAACCCTAAACCTAACCCTAACCCTAACCCGAACCCTAACCCTAACCCGAACCCTAACCCTAACCCTAACCCGAACCCTAACCCTAACATTAACCCTAACCCTAACCCTAAACCTAACCCGAACCGTAACCCTAACACCTAACCCGAACCCTAACCCTAACCCGAACCCTAACCCGATCCCAAACCCGAAACCTAACCCTAACCCTAAACCGAACGCTAACCCTAACCCTAACCCTAACCCTAACCCGAACCCTAAACCTAACCCTAACCCGAACCCTAACCCTAACCATAACCCTAACCCGAACCCTAACCCTAACCCCTAACCCTAACCCTAACCCTAACCCGAACCCGAACCCTAACCCTAAACCTAACCCCTAACCCTAACCCTAACCCGAACCCTAAGCCTAACCCGAACCCTAACCCTAACCCGAAACCTAACCCTAAACCTAACCGAACCCGAACCCGAACCCTAACCCTAACCCTAACCCGAAGCCTAAACCTAACCCGAACCCTAACCCTAACCCTAACCCGAACCCTAACCCTAACCCTAACCCGAACCCTAACCCTAACCCGAAACCTAACCCTAACCCGAACCCGAACCCGAACCCTAACCCTACCCGAACCCTAACCCTACCCTTTCCCGAACCCTAACCCGAAACCGAACCCTAACCCGAACCCGAACCCTAACCCGAACCCTAACCCGAACCCTAACCCTAACCCTAACCGAACCCTAATCCGAACCCTAACACTAACCCTAACACTAACCCTAACACTAACCCCTAACCCTCACCCGAAACCTAACCCTAACCCTAACCCGAACCCGAAACCTAACCCCTAACCCTAACCCGAAAACGAACCCTAACCCTAACCCTAACCCTAACGCTAACCCTAACATGAACCCTAACCCTAACCCTAACCCTAACCCGAACCCTAAAACTAACCCCTAACCCGAACCCTAACCCTAACCCGAAACCTAACCCTAACCCGAAACCTAACCCTAACCCTAAACCGAACCCTAACCCTAACCCGAACCCTAACCCTGACCCTAACCCTAACCCTAACCCGAAACCTAACCCGAACCCTAACCCGAACCCTAAACCTAACCCTAACGCGAACCCTAACCCGAACCCTACACCTAACCCTAACCCTAACCCTAACCCTAACCCGAACCCTAACCCTAACCCTAACCCGAACCCGAACACTAACCCTAACCCTAACCCTAACCCTAACCCGAACCCGAACCCTAACCCGAACCCGAACCCTAACCCGAACCCTAACCCTAACACTATTCCGAAACCTAACCCAAACCCTAACCCTAACCCGAACCCGAACACTAACCCTAACCCTAACCCTAACCCGAACCGTAACCCTAACCCTAACCCGAACCCGAACCATAACCCCTTACCAGAATCCTAACCCTAACCCGAAACCTAACCCCTTACCCGAATCCTAACCCTAACCCGAAACCTAACCTGAAACCTAACCCTAACCCGAACCCTAACCCTAAACCTAACCCGAACCCTAAACCTAACCCTAACCCGAAACCTAACCCTAAACCTAACCCGAACCTTAAACCGAACCCTAACCCTAACCCGAACCCTAACCCTAACCCTAACCCAAACCCTAACCCTAACCCTAGCCCTATCCCTAATCCGAACCCTAACCCTAAACCTAACCCAAACCCTAACCCTAACTCTAACCCGAACCCTAACCCTAACCCGAACCCTAACCCTAACACTAACACTAACCCGAACACTAACCCTAACCCGAACCCTAACCCAAACCCTAACCCTAACCATAGCCCTATCCCTATCCGAAACCTAACCCTAAACCTAACCCGAACACTAACCCTAACCCTAACCCGAACCCTAACCCTAAAACTAACCTGAACACTAACCCCTAACCCTAACCCGAAACCGAACCCTAACCCTAACACTAACGCTAACCCTAACCCTAACCCTAACCCGAACCCTATCCCGAACCCTAACCCGAACCCTAACCCTAACCCTAACCCGAACCCTAACCCGAACCCTAACCCTAACCCTAACCCTAAACCTAACCCTACCCGAACACTAACCTTAACCCTAACCCGAACCCGAACACTAACCCTAACCCTATCCCGAACCCGAACCCGAACCCGAAACCTAACCCGAACCCGAACCCGAACCCTAACCCGAACCCTAACCCTAACCCTATTCCGAAACCTAACCCGAACCCTAACCCTAACCCGAAACCGAACACTAACCCTAACCCTAACCCTAACCCGAACACAAACCCTAACCCTAACCCTAACCCCAACCCTAACCCGAACCCTAACCCGAACCCTAACCCGAACCCTAACCCCTAACCCTAACACGAACCGAACCCTAACCCGAACCCGAACCCTAACCAGAACCCTAAACCTAACCCTAACCCTAACCCTAAACCGAATCCTAACTCTAACCCGAACCCTAACCCGAACCCTAAACCGAACCCTAACCCTAGCCCTAACCCGAAACCTAACCCGAACCCTAACCCTAACCCGAACCCTAACGCTAACCCTAACCCTAACCCTAACCCGAACCCTAACCCGAACCCTAACCCGAACCCAACCCCTAACCCTAACCCGAACCCGAACCCTAACCCGAACCAGAACCCTAACCCGAACCCGAACCCGAACCCTAACACTAACCCGAACCCGAACCCGAACCCTAACCCTAACCCTAACCCGAACCCTAACCCGAATCCTAACTCTAACCCGAACCCTAACCCGAACCCTAACCCGAACCCTAACCCTAACCCTAAACCTAACCCTAACCCGAACCCTAACCCTAACCCGAACCCTAACGCTAACCCTAACCCTAAACCTAACCCGAACCCTAACCCTAACCCTAACCCTAACCCCAACCCTAACCCGAACCCTAACCCGAACCCTAACCCGAACCCTAACCCCTAACCCTAACACGAACCGAACCCTAACCCGAACCCGAACCCTAACCAGAACCCTAAACCTAACCCTAACCCTAAACCGAATCCTAACTCTAACCCGAACCCTAACCCGAACCCTAAACCGAACCCTAACCCTAACCCTAACCCTAACCCGAACTCTAACCCTAACCCGAACCCTAACGCTAACCCTAAACCTAAACCTAACCCGAACCCTAACTCGAACCCTAACCCGAACCCTACCCCTAAATCTAACCCGAAACCTAACCCTAAACCTAACCCGAACCCTAATCCGAACACTAACCCGAACCCTAAAACTAACCCTAACCCTAAACCTAACCCGAACCCTAAACCTAACCCTAACTGGAACCCTAACCCTAACCCGAACCCGAACCCGACCCTAACCCATTACCCGAATCCTAACCCTATCCGGAACCCTAACCTGAACCCTAAACCTAACCCTAAACCCTAACCCTAATCCGAACCCTAACCCTAACCCGAACCCAACCCTAACCCTAACCCGAATCCTAACCCTAACCCTAACCCGAACCCAAACCCGATCCCTAACACGAACCCTAACCCTAACCCTAACCCTAACCCAAACCCTAACCTAACCCTAACCCGAACGCGAACCCTAACCGGAACCCGAAACCTAACCCTATCCCGAAACCCGAACCCTAACCCTAACCCGAACCCGAACCCGAACCCTAACCCTAACCCTGACCCGAACCCTAAACCTAATCTAACCCTAACCCTAACCCGAAACCTAACCCTAACCCTAACCCGAATCCTAACTCTAACCCGAACCCTAACCCGAACCCTAACCCGAAACCTAACCCAAACCCTAACCCTAACCTTAACCCGAACCCTAACCCTAACCCGAACCCTAACGCTAAACCTAACCCTAAACCTAACCCGAACCCTAACCCGAACCCTAACCCGAACCCTAACCCTAAACTTACCCGAACCCTAACCCTAAACCTAACCCGAACCCTAACCCGAACCCTAACCCGAACCCTAAACCTAACCCGAAACCTAACCCTAACACTAACCTGAAACCTAACCCTAACCTAACCCGAACCCTAACCCTAACCCTAACACTAACCCTAACCCGAACCCAAACCCTTACCCTAAACCTAACCCTAACCCTAATCCGAAACCTAACGCTAACCCGAACCCTAACCCTAACCCTAACCCTACCCTAACCCCTAACCCTAACCCTAACCCTAACTCTAACCCTAAAACCTTACCCTAACCCTAACCCTAACCCTAACCCGAACCCTAACCCTAACACTAACCCGAACCCTAACCCTAACCCTAACCCTATCCCTAACTCGAACCCTAACCCTAACCCTAACCCTAACCCTAACCCCTTACCCTAAACCAAACCCTAAACCTAACCCGAACCCTAACCCTAATCCTAACCCGAACCCTAACCCTAACCCTAACCCGAACCCTAACTCGAACCCTAACCCGAAACCTAACCCTAACCCTAACCCTAAACCGAACCCAACACGAACCCGAACCCTAACCCGAACCCGAACCCTAACCCTAACCCTAACTCTAACCCAAAACCTAACCCGAACCCTAACTCGAACTCTAACCCTAACCCGAACACTAACCCGAAACCGAAACCTAATCCTAACCCTAACCCGAACCCGAACCCGAACCCTAACCCTAACCCGAACCCTAACCCTAACCCGAACCCTAACCCTAACCCCAAACCCGAACCCTAAACCTAACCCTAACCCTAACCCGAACCCTAACCCGAACCCTATCCCGAACCCCAACCCTAACCCTAACCCGAACCCGAAACCGAACCCTAACCCTAACCCGAACCCTAACACTAACCCGAACCCTAACCCTAACCCTAATCCTAACCCTAACCCTAACCCTAACCCGAACCCTAACCCTAAACTGAACCCGAACCCTAACCCTAACCCGAACCCTAAACCTAACCCTAACCCGAACCCTAACCGTAAACCGAACCCTAAACCTAACCCTAACCCTAACCCGAACCCGAACCCTAACCCTAACCCTAACCGAACCCTAACCCGAACCCTAACCCTAACCCTAACCTGAACACTAACCCCTAACCCTAACCCGAACCCGACCCTATCCCGAACCCTAACCCTAACCCTAACCCAAACCCGAAACCTAAACCTAACCCGAACCCTAACCCTAAACCTAACCCGAACCCTAACCCGAACCCTAACCCTAACTTTAAACCGAACCCTAACCCTAACCCGAACCCTAACCCTAACCCTAACCCGAAACCTAACCCTAACCCTAACCCGAACCCTAACCGTAACACGAACCCTAACCCTAACCCTAACCCTAACACTAACCCGAACCTTAACCCTAACCCTAACGCGAACCCTAACCCGAACCCTAAACCTAACCATAACCTGAACACTAACCCCTAACCCTAACCCGAACCAGAACCCTAACCCGAACCCTAACCCCTAACCCTAACCCTAACCCGAATCCTAACCGTAACCCTACCTCCTAAACCTAACCCTAAACCTAACCCGAACCCTAACCCTAACCCGAACCCTAAACCTAACCCGAACTCTAACCCGAACCCTAACACTAACACGAACCCGAACCCTACCCCTAACCCGAACCCTAACCCTAACCCGAACCCTAACCCTAACACTAACCCTAACCCGAACCCGAACCCTAACCCTAACCCGAACCCGAACCCTAACCCGAACCCGAACCCTAATCCTAACACTAACCCTAAACTGAACCCGAACCCTAACCCTAACCCTAACCCTAACACTAACCCTAACCCTAACCCGAACCCTAAACCGAACCCTAACCCTAACCCTAACCCGAACCCGAACCCGAACACTAACCCTAACCCGAACCCTAACCCGAACCCGAACCCTAACCCTAACCCGAACCCGAACCCTAAACCTAAACCTAACCGGAACCCTAACCCTAACCCGAACCATAACCCTAACCGAAACCCTAACACTAACCCGAACCCTAACCCGAACCCTAACCCGAAACCTAACCCTAACCCGAACCCTAACCCTAACCCTAACCCGAACCCGAACCCTAACCCGAAACCTAACCCTAACCCTAACACTAACCCTAACCCGAAACCTAACCCTAACCCTAACCCGAACACTAACCCGAACCCTAACACGTACCATAACCCTAACCCTAACCCTAATCCTAACCCGAACCCAAACCCTAACCCGAACCCTAACCCTAACCCTAACCCGAACCCTAACCCTAACCCGAACCCGAACCCTAACCCTAAGCCTAACCCGAACCCTAACCCTAACCCGAACCCTAACCCTAACCCGAACCCGAACCCTAACGCTAAGCCTAACCCGAACCCTAACCCGAACCCTAACCCGAACCCTAACCCTAACCCTGACGGGAACCCTAAACCTAATCTAACCCTAACCCTAACCCGAACCCTAACCCTACCCCTAACCCTAACCCTAACCCGAACCCTAACCCTAACCCGAACCCTAACACCTAACCCTAACCCTAACCCTAACTCTAACCCTAAAACCTTACCCTAAACCTAACCCTAACCCGAACCCAAACCCGAACCCTAACCCTAACCCTAACCCGAACCCTAACCCTATCCCTAACCCTATACCTAACCCGATCCCTAACCCTAACCCTAACCCTAACCCTAACCCTAACCCGAACCCTAACCCTAACCCGAACCCTAACGCTAACCCTAACCCTAAACCTAACCCGAACCCTAACCCGAACCCCAACCCGAACCCTAACCCTAAACCTAACCCGAAACCTAACCCTAAACCTAACCCGAACCCTAACCCGAACCCTAACCCGAACCCTAACCCTAACCCTAACCCTAACCCTAACCTGAACCCTAACCCTAACCTTAACCCGAACCCTAACCCTAACCCTAACCCTAACCCTAACCCGAACCCTAACCCTAACCCTAAACCTAACCCTAACTCTAATCCGAACCCTAACCCTAATCCTAACCCGAACCCTAATCCGAAACCTAACGCTAACCCGAACCCTAACCCTAACCCTAACCCTAACCCTAACCCTAACACCTAACCCTAACCCTAACCCTAACTCTAACCCTAAAACCTTACCCTAACCCTAACCCTAACCCTAACCCTAACCCGAACCCTAACCCTAACCCTAACCCGAACCCTAACCCTAACCCTAACCCTATCCCTAACCCGATCCCTAAACCTAACACTAACCCTAACCCTAACCCTAACCCCTTAACCTAAACCAAACCCTAAACCTAACCCGAACCCTAACCCTAATCCTAACCCGAACCCTAACCCTAACCCTAACCCAAACCCTAACTCGAACCCTATCCCGAATCCTAACCCTAACCCTAACCCTAACCAGAACCCTAACCCGAACTCTAACTCAACCCTAACCCTAACCCTTAACCCTAACCCTAACCCGAAACCTAACCCTAACCCTATCCCGAACCATAACCCTAACCCGAACACTAACCCTAACCCTAACCCTAAACCGAACCCAACATGAACCCGAACCCTAACCCGAACCCGAACCCAACCCTAAACCTAACTCTAACCCAAACCCTAACCCGAACCCTAACTCGAACCCTAACCCTAAAAAGATCCCTAACCCGAACCCGAAAATTAACCCTAACCCTAACCCGAACCCGAACCCTAACCCTAACCCTAACCCGAACCCTAACCCTAACCCGAACCCTAACCCTAACCCTAACCCCGAACCCGAACCCTAACCCTAACCCTAACCCTAACCCGAACCCTAACCCGAACCCTATCCCGAACCCCAACCCTAACCCTAACCCGAACCCGAAACCTAAACCCTAACCCTAACCCGAACCCGAAACCTAACACCTAACCCTAACCCGAACCCGAACCCTAAACCTAACCCTAACCCTAACCCGAACCCTAACCCTAACCCGAACCCTAACCCTAACCCTAACCCGAACCCTAACCCTAACATTAACCCTAACCCTAACCCTAAACCTAACCCGAACCGTAACCCTAACACCTAACCGGAACCCTAACCCTAACCCGAACCCTAAACCTAACCCGAACCCTAACCCTAACCCTAAACCGAAACCTAACCCTAACCCGAACCCTAACCCTAACCCTAACACTAACCCTAACCCAAACCCTAATCCGAACCCTAACCCAAACCCTAACCCGAACCCTAACCCTAACCCTAACACGAACCCGAACCCGAACCCTAACCCGAACCCTAACCCGAACCCTAACCCGAACCGTAACCCGAAACCTAACCTAACCCTATTCCAAAACCTAACCCGAACCCTAAGCCTAACACGAACCCGAACACTAGACCTAACCCCAACCCTACCCCGAACCCTAACCCGAACCCTAACCCGAACCCTAACCCTAACTCGAACCCTAACCCGAACCCTAACCCGAACCCAAACCCGAAACCTAACCCTAACCCTAAACCGAACGCTAACCCTAACCCTAACCCTAACCCGAACCCGAACCCTAAACCTAACCCTAACCCGAACCCTAACCCTAACCATAACCCTAACCCGAACCCTAACCCTAACCCCTAACCCTAACCCTAACCCTAACCCGAACCCGAACCCGAACCCTAACCCTAAACCTAACCCCTAACCCTAACCCTAACCCGAACCCTAAGCCTAACCCGAACCCTAACCCTAACCCGAAACCTAACCCTAAACCTAACCGAACCCGAACCCGAACCCTAACCCTAACCCTAACCCGAAGCCTAAACCTAACCCGAACCCTAACCCTAACCCTAACCAGAACCCTAACCCTAACCCTAACCCGAACCCTAACCCTAACCCGAACCCTAACCCGAACCCGAACCCGAACCCTAACCCTACCCGAACCCTAACCCTACACTAACCCGAACCCTAACCCGATACCGAACCCTAACCCGAACCCGAACCCTAACCCTAACCCTAACCCGAACCCTAAACCTAACCCTAACCCGAACCCTAACCCTAACCCGAACCCTAACCCTAACCCTAACCCGAACCCTAAACCTAACCCAAACCCGAACCCTAACCCTAACCCGAACCCTAACCCTAAACCTAAACCGAATCCTAAACCTAACCCTAACCCGAACCCTAACCCGAACACTAACCCTAATCCTAACCCTAACACAAACCCTAACCCTAACCCTAACCCGAACCCTAACCCTAACCCTAACCCGAACCCTAACCCGAACCCTAACCCTAACCCTAACCCTAACCCTAACCCGAACCCTAACCCTAAACCTAACCCGAACCCTAAACCTAACCCTAACCCGAACCCTAACCCTAACCCGAACCCTAACCCTAACACTAACCCTAACCCGAACCCTAACCCTAACCCGAACCCTAACCCTAAACCTAAGGCGAAACCTAACCCTAACCCGAGCCCTAACCCTAAACCTAACCCGAACCCTAACCCTAACCCGAACCCGAACCCTAACCCTAAACCTAAACGGAACACTAACCCTAACCCTAACCCGAACCCTAACCCGAACCCTAACCCTAACCCTAACCTGAACACTAACCCCTAACCCTAACCCGAACCCGAACCCTAACCCAAACCCTAACCCTAACCCTGACCCGAACCCTAACCCTAACCCTAACTCTAACCCTAAACCTAACCCTCACCCGAACCCTAACCCTAACCCGAGCCCTAAACCGATCCCTAACCCGAACCCTAAACCTAACCCTAAACCTAACCCTAACCCGAACCCTCACTCTAACCCGAAACCTAACCCTAACCCTAACCCTAACCCGAACCCTAACCCGAACCCTAACCCGAACCCTAAGCTAACCCTAACCCGAACCCTAACCCGAACACTAACCCTAACCCTAACTGGAACCATAACCCTAACCCTAACCCGAACCCTAACCCGAACCATAACCCTAACCCTAACCCTAACCCGAACCCGAACCCTTACCCGAACCCTAACCCTAACCCTAATCCGAACCCTAACCCTAACCCTAACCCTAACCCGAACCCGAAACCTAACCCTAACCCGAAACCTAACCCTAACCCTAACCCTAACCCGAACCCTAAGCCTAAACCTAAACCTAACCCGAACCTTAACCTGAACCCTAACCCTAACCCTAACCCAAACCCTAACCCTAACCCTAACCCTAACCCGAACCCGAACCCGAACCCTAACCCTAACCCTAACCGAACCCTAATCCGAACCCTAACACTAAACCTAACCCTAACCCTAACACTAAACCCTAACCCTCACCCGAAACCTAACCCTAACCCTAACCCGAACCCGAACCCTAACCCCTAACCCTAACCCGAACCCGAACCCTAACCCTAACCCTAACCCTAACCCAAACCCGAACCCGAACCCTAACCCTAACCCTAACACGAACCCTAACCCTAACCCGAACCCTAACCCTAACATGAACCCTAACCCTAACCCTAACCCTAACCCGAACCCTAACACTAACCCCTAACCCGAACACTAACCCTAACCCGAAACCTAACCCTAACCCGAAACCTAACCCTAACCCTAAACCGAACCCTAACCCTAACCCGAACCCTAACCCTAACCCTAACTCTAACCCTAACCCGAAACCTAACCCGAACCCTAACCCGAACCCTAACCCTAACCCTAACCCGAACCCGAACACTAACCCTAACCCTAACCCTAACCTGAACCCTAACCCGAACCCGAACCCTAACCCGAACCCAAACCCTAACCCAAACCCTAACCCTAACTATTCCGAAACCTAACCCAAACCCTAACCCTAACCCGAACCCTAACCCTAACCTTAACCAGAACCCTATCACTAACCCTAACCCGAACCCGAACAATAACCCCTTACCAGAATCCTAACCCTAACCCGAAACCTTACCCCTTACCCGAATCCTAACCCTAAACCGAAACCTAACCTGAAACCTAACCCTAACCCGAACCCTAACCCTAACCCTAACCCGAACCCTAATCCTAACCCTAACCCGAAACCTAACCCTAACCCTAACCCGAACCTTAAACCGAACCCTAACCCTAACCCGAACCCTAACACTAACCCCTAACCCGAACCCTAACCCTAACCCGAAACCTAACCCTAACCCTAACCGAACCCTAATCCGAACCCTAACACTAACCCTAACCCTAACCCTAACACAAACCCCTAACCCTCACCCGAAACCTAACCCTAACCCTAACCCGAACCCGAACCCTAACCCCTAGCCCTAACCGGAACCCGAACCCTAAACCTAACCCTAACCCTAACCCTAACCCAAACCCGAACCCGAACCCTAACCCTAAACCTAACCCGAACACTAACCCTAACCCGAACCCTAACCCTAAAATGAACCCTAACCCTAACCCTAACCCTAACCCGAACCCTAACACTAACCCCTAACCCGAACCCTAACCCTAACCCGAAACCTAACCCTAACCCGAAACCTAACCTTAACCCTAAACCGAACCCTAACCCTAACCCGAACCCTAACCCTAACCCTAACCCTAACCCTAACCCGAAACCTAACCCGAACCCTAACCCGAACCCTAAACCTAACCCTAACCCGAACCCTAACCCGAACCCTACACCTAACCCTAACCCTAACCCTAACCCGAACCCTAACCCTAACCCTAACCCGAACCCGAACACTAACCCTAACCCTAACCCTATCCCTAACCCGAACCCGAACCCTAACCCGAACCCGAACCCTAACCCGAACCCTAACCCTAACACTATTCCGAAACCTAACCCAAACCCTAACCCTAACCCGAACCCGAACACTAACCCTAACACTAACCCTAACCCGAACCGTAACCCTAACCCTAACCCTAACCCGAACCCTAACCCTAACCTTAACCAGAACCCTAACACTAACCCTAACCCGAACCCGAACAATAAACCCTTACCAGAATCCTAACCCTAACCCGAAAACTAACCCCTTACCCGAATCCTAACCCTAAACCGAAACCTAACCGGAAACCTAACCCTAACCCGAACCCTAACCCTAACCCTAACACGAACCCTAAACCTAACCCTAACCCGAAACCTAACCCTAACCCTAACCCGAACCTTAAACCGAACCCTAACCCTAACCCGAACCGGAACCCTAACCCTAACCCTAACCCGAACCCTAACCTGAACCCTAACCCTAACCCTAACACTAACCCCTAACCCTAACCCGAAACCTAACCCTAACCCTAACCCGAAACCTAACCCTAAACCTAACCCGAATCCTAACCCTAAACCTAACCCGAACCCTAACCCGAACACTAACCCTAACCCTAACCCTAACCCAAACCCTAACCCTAACCCTAACCCGAACCCTAACCCTAACCCTAACCCAAACCCTAACCCTAACCCTAGCCCTATCCCTAATCCGAACCCTAACCCTAAACCTAACCCGAACACTAACCCTAACCCTAACCCGAACCCTATCCCGAACCCTAACCCGAACCCTAACCCTAACCCTAACCCTAACCCTACACGAACCCTAACCCTAACCCTAACCCGAACCCGAACACTAACCCTAACCCTAACCCCAACCCTAAACCGAACCCTAACCCGAACCCTAACCCGAACCCTAACCCCTAACCCTAACACGAACCGAACCCTAACCTGAACCCGACCCCTAACCAGAACCCTAACCCTAACCCTAACCCTAACCCTAAACCGAATCCTAACTCTAACCCGAACCCTAACCCGAACCCTAAACCGAACCCTAACCCTAACCCTAAACCTAACCCTAACCCGAACCCTAACCCTAACCCGAACCCTAACGCTAACCCTAACCCTAACCCTAACCCGAACCCTAACCCGAACCCTAACCCGAACCCAACCCCTAACCCTAACCCGAACCCGAACCCTAACCCGAACCAGAACCCTAACCCGAACCCGAACCCGAACCCTAACCCTAACCCGAACCCGAACCCGAACCCTAACCCTAACCCTAACCCGAACCCAGACCTAATCCTAACCCTAACCCTAACCCGAACCCTAACCCTAACCCTAACCCTAACCCTAACCCGAAACCTAACTCTAACCCGAACCCTAACCCGAACCCTAACCCGAACCCTAACCCTAACTCTAAACCTAACCCTAACCCGAACCCTAACCCTAACCCGAACCCTAACGCTAACCCTAACCCTAAACCTAACCCGAACCCTAACCCGAACCCTAACCCGAACCCTAACCCTAAACCTAACCCGAACCCTAACCCTAAACCTAACCCGAACCCTATCCCGAACCCTAACCCTAACCCTAACCCGAACCCTAACCCGAACACTAACCCGAACCCTAAACCTAACCCAAACCCTAAACCTAACCCGAACCCTAACCCTAACCCTAACTGGAACCCTAACCCTAACCCGAACCCGAACCCGAACCCTAACCCTTTACCCGAATCCTAACCCTATCCGGAACCCTAACCTGAACCCTAACCCTAACCCTAAACCCTAACCCTAATCCGAACCCTAACCCTAACCCGAACCCAACACTAACCCTAACCCGAATCCTAACCCTAACCCTAACCCGAACCCTAACCCGATCCCTAACACGAACCCTAACCCTAACCCTAACCCTAACCCAAACCCTAACCCTAACCCTAACCCGAACGCGAACCCTAACCGGAACCCGAAACCTAACCCTAACCCGAAACCCGAACCCTAAACCTAACCCGAACCCGAACCCGAACCCTAACCCTAACCCTGAACCGAACCCTAAACCTAATCTAACCCTAACCCTAACCCGAAACCTAACACTAACCCTAACCCGAATCCTAACTCTAACCCGAACCCTAACCCGAACCCTAACCCGAAACCTAACCCTAACACTAACACTAACCCTAACCCGAACCCTAACCCTAACCCGAACCGAACGCTAACCCTAAACCTAAACCTAACCCGAACCCTAACCCGAACCCTAACCCGAACCCTAACCCTAAACCTAACCCGAACCCTAACCCTAAACCTAACCCGAACCCTAACCCGAACCCTAACCCGAACCCTAACCCTAACCCGAAACCTAACCCTAACACTAACCTGAAACCTAACCCTAACCTAACCCGAACCCTAACCCTAACCCTAACATTAACCCTAACCCGAACCCTAACCCTTACCCTAAACCTAACCCTAACCCTAATCCGAAACCTAACGCTAACCCGAACCCTAACCCTAACCCTAACCCTAACCCCTAACCCTAACCCTAACCCTAACTCTAACCCTAAAACCTTACCCTAACCCTAACCCTAACCCTAACCCTAACCCGAACCCTAACCCTAACTCTAACCCGAACCCTAACCCTAACCCTATCCCTAACTCGAACCCTAACCCTAACCCTAACCTTAACCCTAACCCCTTACACTAAACCAAACCCTAAATCCAACCCGAACCCTAACCCTAATTATAACCCGAAACCTAACCCTAACCCTAACCCGAACCCTAACTCGAACCCTAACCCAAAACCTAACCCTAACCCTAACCCTAACCAGAACCTTAACCCGAACTCTAACTCGAACCTAACCCTAACCCTTAACCCTAAACCTAACCCGAAACCTAACCCTAACCCTATCCCGAACCCTAACCCTAACCCGAAGCCTAACCCTAACCCTAACCCTAAACCGAACCCAACACGAACCCGAACCCTAACCCGAACCCGAACCCGAAACCTAACCCTAACACTAACTCTAACCCAAACCCTAACCCGAACCCTAACTCGAACCCTAACCCTAACCCGAACCCTAACCCGAACCCGAAACCTAACCCTAACCCTAACCCGAACCCGAACCCTAACCCTAACCCTAACCCGAACCCTAACCCTAACCTGAACCCTAACCCTAACCCCGAACCCGAACCCTAAACCTAAACCTAACCCTACCCCGAACCCTAACCCGAACCCTATCCCGAACCCCAACCCTAACCCTAACCCGAACCCGAAATCGAACCCTAACCCTAACCCGAACCCTAACCCTAACCCGAACCCTAACCCTAACCCTAATCCTAACCCTAACCCTAACCCGAACCCTAACCCTAACCTGAACCCGAACCCTAACCCTAACCCGAACCCTAAACCTAACCCTAACCCGACCCCTAACCGTAAACCGAACCCTAAACCTAACCCTAATCCTAACCCGAACCCGAACCCTAACCCTAACCCTAACCGAACCCTAACCCGAACCCTAACCCTAACCCTAACCTGAACACTAACCCCTAACCCTAACCCGAACCCGACCCTAACCCGAACACTAACCCTAACCCTAACCCTAACCCTAACCCGAAAACTAAACCTAACCCGAACCCTAACCCGAACCCTAACGCTAACTTTAAACCGAACCCTAACCCTAACCCGAGCCCGAACCCTAACCCGAACCCGAACCCTAATCCTAACACTAAACCTAAACTGAACCCGAACCCTAACCCTAACCCTAACCCTAACACTAACCCTAACCCTAACCCGAACGCTAACCCGAACCCTAACCCTAACCCTAAACCGAACCCTAACCCGACACCTAACCCTAACCCGAACCCTAACCCTAACCCTAACCCGAAACCGAACCCTAACTCGAAACCTAACCCTAACCCTAACCCTAACCCTAACCCGAACCCTAACCCTAACCCTAACCCGACCCCTAACCCGAACCCTAACACGTACCCTAACCCTAACCCTAACCCTAACCCTAACCCGAACCCTAACCCTAACCCTAACCCTAACCCGAACCCAAACCCTAACCCGAACCCTAACCCTAACCCTAAACCTAACGCTAACCCTAACCATAACCCGAACCCTAACCCTAACCCTAACTCTAACCCTGAACCTAACCCTCACCCGAACCCTAACCCTAACCCGAACCCTAACCCGAACCCTAACCCAAACCCTAATCCTAACCATAACCCTAACCCTAACCCAAACCCTAACCCGAACCCGAACCCTAACCCTAAACCTAACCCGAACCCTAACCCGAACCCTAACCCGAACCCTAACCCTAAACCTAACCCTACCCTAACCCGAAACCGAACCCTAACCCGAACCCTAACCCGGACACTAACCCTAACCCTAACCCTAACCCGAACACTAATCCTAACCCTAACCCAAACCCGAAACCTAAACCGAACCCTAACCCTAACCCTTATCCGAACCCTAACCCTAACCCTAACCCTAAACCTAACCCTAACCCGAACTCTAACCCTAACCCTAACCCGAACCCTAACCCTAACCCGAACCCTAACCCGAACCCTAACCCTAACCCTAACCCGAACCCTAACCCTAACCTAACCCTAACCCGAACCCTATCCCTAATCCTAACCCTAACCCGAACCTTAACCTGAACCCTGACCCTAACCCGAAACATAACCCTAACCCTAACCCTAACCCTAACCCTAACCCGAACCCTGACCCGAACCCTAACCCTAACCCTAACCCGAACACTAAACCTAACCCTAATCCGAACCCTAACCCGACCCTAACCCTAACCCTAACCCTAACCCGAACACTAATCCTAACCCTAACCCGAACCCGAACCCTAACCCGAACCCTAACCCTAACCCTTATCCGAACCCTAACCCTAACCCTAACCCTAACCCTAACCCGAACTCTATCCCTAACCCTAACCCAAACCCTAAACCGAACCCTAACCCTAAACCTAACCCGAACCCTAACCCTAAGCCTAACATGAACTCTAACCCTAACCCGAACCCTAACCCGAACCCTAACCCTAAACCTAACCCGAACCCTAACACGAACCCGAAACCTAACCCTAACCCTAACCCGAACCCGAACCCTAACCCTAACCCTAACCCGAACCCTAAACCTAACCCTAACCCTAACCCGAACCCTAACCCTAACCCTATCCCGAACCCCAACCCTAACCCTAACCCGAACCCGAAACCGAACCCTAACGCTAACCCTAACCCTAAACCTAACCCGAACCCTAACCCGACCCCTAACCCGAACCCTAACCCTAAACCTAACCCGAACCCTAACCCTAAACCTAACCCGAACCCTACCCCGAACCCTAACCCTAACCCTAACCCGAACCCTAACCCGAACACTAACCCGAACCCTAAACCTAACCCTAACCCTAAACCTAAGCCGAACCCTAACCCGAAACCTAACCCTAACCCTAACCCTAACCCTAACCCGAACCCTAACCCTAACCCGAACCCGAACCCTAACCCTAAGCCTAACCCAAACCCTAACCCTAACCCGAACCCGAAACCTAACCCTAACCCTAACCCTAAACCTAACCCGAACCCTAAACCTAACCCTAACGCTAACCCTAACCATAACCCGAACCCTAACCCTAACCCTAACTCTAACCCTGAACCTAACCCTCACCCGAACCCTAACCCTAACCCGAACCCTAACCCGAACCCTAACCCGAACCCTAATCCTAACCATAACCCTAACCCTAACCCAAACCCTAACCCGAACCCGAACCCTAACCCTAAACCTAACCCGAACCCTAACCCGAACCCTAACCCGAACCCTAACCCTAAACCTAACCCGAACCCTAACCCGAACCCGAACCCTAACCCTAACCCGAACCCTAACCCGGACACTAACCCTAACCCTAACCCTAACCCGAACACTAATCCTAACCCTAACCCGAACCCGAAACCTAAACCGAACCCTAACCCTAACCCTTATCCGAACCCTAACCCTAACCCTAACCCTAAACCTAATCCTAACCCGAACTCTAACCCTAACCCTAACCCGAACCCTAAACCTAACCCGAACCCTAACCCGAACCCTAACCCTAACCTAACCCTAACCCGAACCCTATCCCTAATCCTAACCCTAACCCGAACCTTAACCTGAACCCTAACCCTAACCCGAAACATAACCCTAACCCTAACCCTAACCCTAACCCTAACCCGAACCCTGACCCGAACCCTAACCCTAACCCTAACCCGAACACTAAACCTAACCCTAATCCGAACCCTAACCCGGACCCTAACCCTAACCCTAACCCTAACCCGAACACTAATCCTAACCCTAACCCGAACCCGAACCCGAACCCTAACTCTAACCCTAACCCGAACCCTAACCCTAACCCGAACCCTAACCCTAACCCCGAACCCGAACCCTAAACCTAACCCTAACCCTAACCCGAACCCTAACCCGAACCCTATCCCGAACCCCAACCCTAACCCTAACCCGAACCCGAAACCGAACCCTAACGCTAACCCTAACCCTAAACCTAACCCGAAACCTAACCCGAACCCTAACCCGAACCCTAACCCTAAACCTAACCCGAACCCTAACCCTAAACCTAACCCGAACCCTACCCCGAACCCTAACCCTAACCCGAACCCTAACCCGAACACTAACCCGAACCCTAAACCTAACCCTAACCCTAAACCTAACCCGAACCCTAACCCTAACCATAACTGGAACCCTAACCCTAACCCGAACCCGAACCCGAACCCTAACCCTTTACCCGAATCCTAACCCTATCCGGAACCCTAACCTGAACCCTAACCCTAACCCTAAACCCTAACCCTAATCCGAACCCTAACCCTAACCCGAACCCAACCCTAACCCTAACCCGAATCCTAACCCTAACCCTAACCCGAACCCTAACCCGATCCCTAACACGAAACCTAACCCTAACCCTAACCCTAACCCGAACCCTAACCCTAATCCTAACCAGAACGCGAACCCTACCCGGAACCCGAAATCTAACCCTAACCCGAAACCGGAACCCTAACCCTAACCCGAACCCGAACCCTAACCCTAACCCTGACCCGAAACCTGAACCTAATCTAACCCTAAACCTAACCCGAAACCTAACCCTAACCCTAACCCGAATCCTAACTCTAACCCGAACCCTAACCCGAACCCTAACCCGAAACCTAACCCTAACCCTAACACTAACCCTAACCCGAACCCTAACCCTAACCCGAACCCTAACGCTAACCCTAACCCTAAACCTAACCCGAACCCTAACCCGAACCCTAACCCGAACCCTAACCCTAAACCTAACCCGAACCCTAACCCTAAACCTAACCCGAACCCTAACCCGAACCCTAACCCGAACCTTAACCCTAACCCGAAACCTAACCCTAACACTAACCTGAAACCTAACCCTAACCTAACCCGAACCCTAACCCTAAACCTATCACTAACCCTAACCCGAACCCTAACCCTAACCCGAAACCTAACCCTAACACTAACCTGAAACCTAACCCTAACCCTAACCCGAACCCTATCCCTAACCCTAACCCTATCCCTAACTCGAACCCTAACCCTAACCCTAACCCTAACCCCTTACACTAAACAAAACCCTAAACCTAACCCGAACCCTAACCCTAATCCTAACCCGAACCCTAACCCTAAACCTAACCCGAACCCTAACTCGAACCCTAACCCGAAACCTAAGCCTAACCCTAACCCTAACCAGAACCTTAACCCGAACTCTAACTCGACCCTAACCCTAACCCTTAACCCTAACCCTAACCCGAAACCTAAACCTAACCCTATCCCGAACCCTAACACTAACCCGAAGCCTAACCCTAACCCTAACCCTAAACCGAACCCAACACGAACACGAACCCTAACCCGAACCCGAACCCGAACCCTAACCCTAACCCTAACTCTAACCCAAACCCTAACCCGAACCCTTACTCGAACCCTAACCCTAACCCGAACCCTAACCCGAACCCGAAACCTAACCCTAAACCTAACCCTAACCCGGACACTAACCCTAACCCTAACCCTAACCCGAACACTAATCCTAACCCTAACCCGAACCCGAAACCTAAACCGAACCCTAACCCTAACCCTTATCCGAACCCTAACCCTAACCCTAACCCTAAACCTAACCCTAACCCGAACTCTAACCATAACCCTAACCCGAACCCTAACCCTAACCCGAACCCTAACCCGGACCCTAACCCTAACCCTAACCCGAACCCTAACCCTAACCTAACCCTAACCCGAACCCTATCCCTAATCCTAACCCTAACCCGAACCTTAACCTGAACCCTAACCCTAACACGAAACATAACCCTAACCCTAACCCTAACCCTAACCCTAACCCGAACCCTGACCCGAACCCTAACCCTAACCCTAACCCGAACACTAATCCTAACCCTAACCCGAACCCGAACCCTAACCCGAACCCTAACCCTAACCCTTATCCGAACCCTAACCCTAACCCTAACCCTAACCCTAACCCTAACCCTAACCCGAACTCTATCCCTAACCCTAACCGTAACCCTAACCCGAACCCTAACCCTAAACCTAACCAGAACCCTAACCCTAAGCCTAACATGAACTCTAACCCTAACCCGAACCCTAACCCGAACCCTAACCCTAAACCTAACCCGAACCCTAACCCGAACCCGAAACCTAACCCTAACCCTAACCCGAACCCGAACCCTAACCCTAACCCTAACCCGAAACCTAAACCTAACCCTAACCCTAACCCGAACCATAACCCGAACCCTATCCCGAACCCCAACCCTAACCCGAACCCTATCCCGAACCCCAACCCTAACCCTAACTCGAACCCGAAACCGAACCCTAACGCTAACCCTAACCCTAAACCTAACCCGAACCCTACCCCGAACCCTAACCCTAACCCTAACCCGAACCCTAACCCGAACACTAACCCGAACCCTAAACCTAACCCTAACCCTAAACCTAACCCGAACCCTAACCCGAAACCTAACCCTAACCCTAACCCTAACCCTAACCCTAACCCGAAACCTAACCCTAACCCGAACCCGAACCCTAACCCTAAGCCTAACCCGAACCCTAACCCTAACCCGAACCCGAAACCTAACCCTAACCCTAACCCTAAACCTAACCCGAACCCTAACCCTAACCCTAACGCTAACCCTAACCATAACCCGAACCCTAACCCTAACCCTAACTCTAACCCTGAACCTAACCCTCACCCGAACCCTAACCCTAACCCGAACCCTAACCCGAACCCTAACCCGAACCCTAATCCTAACCATAACCCTAACCCTAACCCAAACCCTAACCCGAACCCGAACCCTAACCCTAAACCTAACCCGAAGCCTAACCCGAACCCTAACCCGAAACCTAACCCTAAACCTAACCCGAACCCTAACACGAACCCGAACCCTAACCCTAACCCGAACCCTAACCCGGACACTAACCCTAAACCTAACCCTAACCCGAACACTAATCCTAACCCTAACCCGAACCCGAAACGTAAACCGAACCCTAACCCTAACCCTTATCCGAACCCTAACCCTAACCCTAACCCTAAACCTAACCATAACCCGAACTCTAAACCTAACCCTAACCCGAACCCTAACCCTAACCCGAACCCTAACCCGAACCCTAACCCTAACCCGAACCCGAACCCTAACCCTAACCTAACCCTAACCCGAACCCTATCCCTAATCCTAACCCTAACCCGAACCTTAACCTGAACCCTAACCCTAACCCGAAACATAACCCTAACCCTAACCCTAACCCTAACCCGAACCCTGACCCGAACCCTAACCCTAACCCTAACCCGAACACTAAACCTAACCCTAATCCGAACCCTAACCCGGACCCTAACCCTAACCCTAACCCTAACCCGAACACTAATCCTAACCCTAACCCGAACCCGAACCCGAACCCTAACTCTAACCCTAACCCGAACCCTAACCCTAACCCGAACCCTAACCCTAACCCCGAACCCGAACCCTAAACCTAAACCTAACCCTACCCCGAACCCTAACCCGAACCCTATCCCGAACCCCAACCCTAACCCTAACCCGAACCCGAAATCGAACCCTAACCCTAACCCGAACCCTAACCCTAACCCGAACCCTAACCCTAACCCTAATCCTAACCCTAACCCTAACCCTAACCCGAACCCTAACCCTAACCTGAACCCGAACCCTAACCCTAACCCGAACCCTAAACCTAACCCTAACCCGACCCCTAACCGTAAACCGAACCCTAAACCTAACCCTAATCCTAACCCGAACCCGAACCCTAACCCTAACCCTAAACGAACCCTAACCCGAACCCTAACCCTAACCCTAACCTGAACACTAACCCCTAACCCTAACCCGAACCCGACCCTAACCCGAACACTAACCCTAACCCTAACCCTAACCCTAACCCGAAAACTAAACCTAACCCGAACCCTAACCCTAAACCTAACCCGAACCCTAACCCGAACCCTAACGCTAACTTTAAACCGAACCCTAACCCTAACCCGAGCCCGAACCCTAACCCGAACCCGAACCCTAATCCTAACACTAAACCTAAACTGAACCCGAACCCTAACCCTAACCCTAACACTAACCCTAACCCTAACCCGAACGCTAACCCGAACCCTAACCCTAACCCTAAACCGAACCCTAACCCGACACCTAACCCTAACCCGAACCCTAACCCTAACCCTAACCCGAAACCGAACCCTAACTCGAAACCTAACCCTAACCCTAACCCTAACCCTAACCCGAACCCTAACCCTAACCCTAACCTGACCCCTAACCCGAACCCTAACACGTACCCTAACCCTAACCCTAACCCTAACCCTAACCCGAACCCTAACCCTAACCCTAACCCTAACCCGAACCCAAACCCTAACCCGAACCCTAACCCTAACCCTAAACCTAACGCTAACCCTAACCATAACCCGAACCCTAACCCTAACCCTAACTCTAACCCTGAACCTAACCCTCACCCGAACCCTAACCCTAACCCGAACCCTAACCCGAACCCTAACCCAAACCCTAATCCTAACCATAACCCTAACCCTAACCCAAACCCTAACCCGAACCCGAAACCTAAACCGAACCCTAACCCTAACCCTTATCCGAACCCTAACCCTAACCCTAACCCTAAACCTAATCCTAACCGGAACTCTAACCCTAACCCTAACCCGAACCCTAAACCTAACCCGAACCCTAACCCGAACCCTAACCCTAACCCTAACCCGAACCCTAACCCTAACCTAACCCTATCCCGAACCCTATCCCTAATCCTAACCCTAACCCGAACCTTAACCTGAACCCTAACCCTAACCCGAAACATAACCCTAACCCTAACCCTAACCCTAACCCTAACCCGAACCCTGACCCGAACCCTAACCCTAACCCTAACCCGAACACTAAACCTAACCCTAATCCGAACCCTAACCCGGACCCTAACCCTAACCCTAACCCTAACCCGAACACTAATCCTAACCCTAACCCGAACCCGAACCCGAACCCTAACTCTAACCCTAACCCGAACCCTAACCCTAACCCGAACCCTAACCCTAACCCCGAACCCGAACCCTAAACCTAACCCTAACCCTAACCCGAACCCTAACCCGAACCCTATCCCGAACCCCAACCCTAACCCTAACCCGAACCCGAAACCGAACCCTAACGCTAACCCTAACCCTAAACCTAACCCGAAACCTAACCCGAACCCTAACCCGAACCCTAACCCTAAACCTAACCCGAACCCTAACCCTAAACCTAACCCGAAACCTACCCCGAACCCTAACCCTAACCCGAACCCTAACCCGAACACTAACCCGAACCCTAAACCTAACCCTAACCCTAAACCTAACCCGAACCCTAACCCTAACCCTAACTGGAACCCTAACCCTAACCCGAACCCGAACCCGAACCCTAACCCTTTACCCGAATCCTAACCCTATCCGGAACCCTAACCTGAACCCTAACCCTAACCCTAAACCCTAACCCTAATCCGAACCCTAACCCTAACCCGAACCCAACCCTAACCCTAACCCGAATCCTAACCCTAACCCTAACCCGAACCCTAACCCGATCCCTAACACGAAACCTAACCCTAACCCTAACCCTAACCCGAACCCTAACCCTAACCCTAACCCGAACGCGAACCCTACCCGGAACCCGAAATCTAACCCTAACCCGAAACCGGAACCCTAACCCTAACCCGAACCCGAACCCTAACCCTAACCCTGACCCGAAACCTGAACCTAATCTAACCCTAACCCTAACCCGAAACCTAACCCTAACCCTAACCCGAATCCTAACTCTAACCCGAACCCTAACCCGAACCCTAACCCGAAACCTAACCCTAACCCTAACACTAACCCTAACCCGAACCCTAACCCTAACCCGAACCCTAACGCTAACCCTAACCCTAAACCTAACCCGAACCCTAACCCGAACCCTAACCCGAACCCTAACCCTAAACCTAACCCGAACCCTAACCCTAAACCTAACCCGAACCCTAACCCGAACCCTAACCCGAACCTTAACCCTAACCCGAAACCTAACCCTAACACTAACCTGAAACCTAACCCTAACCTAACCCGAACCCTAACCCTAAACCTATCACTAACCCTAACCCGAACCCTAACCCTAACCCGAAACCTAACCCTAACACTAACCTGAAACCTAACCCTAACCCTAACCCGAACCCTATCCCTAACCCTAACCCTATCCCTAACTCGAACCCTAACCCTAACCCTAACCCTAACCCCTTACACTAAACAAAACCCTAAACCTAACCCGAACCCTAACCCTAATCCTAACCCGAACCCTAACCCTAAACCTAACCCGAACCCTAACTCGAACCCTAACCCGAAACCTAAGCCTAACCCTAACCCTAACCAGAACCTTAACCCGAACTCTAACTCGACCCTAACCCTAACCCTTAACCCTAACCCTAACCCGAAACCTAAACCTAACCCTATCCCGAACCCTAACACTAACCCGAAGCCTAACCCTAACCCTAACCAGAACCTTAACCCGAACTCTAACTCGACCCTAACCCTAACCCGAACCCTAACCCTAACCCTTATCCGAACCCTAACCCTAACCCTAACCCTAACCCTAACCCTAACCCGAACTCTATCCCTAACCCTAACCCTAACCCTAAACCGAACCCTAACCCTAAACCTAACCCGAACCCTAACCATAGCCTAACATGAACTCTAACCCTAACCCGAACCCTAACTCGAACACTAATCCTAACCCTAAACCTAACCCGAACCCTAACCCGAACCCTATCCCGAACCCCAACCCTAACCCTAACCCGAAACCGAAACCGAACCCTAACCCTAACCCGAAATCTAACCCTAACCCGAACCCTAACCCTAACCCTAATCCTAACCCTAACCCTAACCCTAACCCGAAACCTAACCCTAACCTGAACCCGAACCCTAACCCTAACCCGAAACCTAAACCTAACCCTAACCCGAACCCAACCGTAAACCGAACCCTAAACCTAACCCTAACCCTAACCCGAACCCGAACCCTAACCCTAACCTTAACCGAACCCTAACCCGAACCCTAACCCTAACCCTAACCTGAACACTAACCCCTAACCCTAACCCGAACCCGACCCTGACCCGAAACCTAACCCGAACCCTAACCCGAACCCTAACCCGAACCCTAACCCTAAACCTAACCCGAACCCTAACCCGAACCCGAACCCTAACCCGGACACTAACCCTAACCCTAACCCTAACCCGAACACTAATCCTAACCCTAGCCCGAACCTGAAACCTAACCCGAACCCTAACCCTAAACCTTATCCGAACCCTAACCCTAACCCTAACCCTAAACCTAACCCTAACCCGAACTCTAACCCTAACCCTAACCCGAACCCTAAACCTAACCCGAACCCTAACCCGAACCCTAACCCTAACCCTAACCCGAACTCTAACCCTAACCTAACCCTAACCCGAACCCTATCCCTAATCCTAGCCCTAACCCGAACCTTAACCTGTACCATAACCCTAACCCGAAACATAACCCTAACCCTAACCCTAACCCTAACCCTAAACCTAACCCGAACCCTGACCCGAAACCTAACCCTAACCCTAACCCGACCACTAAACCTAACCCTAATCCGAACCCTAACCCGGACCCTAACCCTAAACCTAACCCTAACCCGAACACTAATCCTAACCCTAACCCGAACCCGAACCCTAACCCGAAACCTAACCCTAACCCTTATCCGAACCCTAACACTAACCCTAACCCTAACCCTAACCCGAACTCTATCCCTAACCCTAACCCTAACCCTAAACCGAACCCTAACCCTAAACCTAACCCGAACCATAACCCTAAGCCTAACATGAACTCTAACCCTAACCCGAAACCTAACCCTAACCCTCACCCTAACCCGAACCCTAACCCTAACCCTAACCCGAACCCTAACCCGAACCCTAATTCATACCCTAACCCTAACATTAACCCTAACCCTAACCCGAAAACTAACCCTAACCCTAACCCTAACCCGAACCCTACCCTAACCCGAACCCTAACCCTAAACCTAACCCGAACCCTAACCCTAACCCGAACCCGAACCCTAACCCTAACCCTAACCCGAACACTAACCCTAACCCTAACCCGAACCCTAACCCTAACCCTAACCCTAACCCTAAACCTAACCCGAACCCTAACCCTAAACCTAACACTAACCCTAACCCTAACCCTAACCCTAACCCTAACCCTAACCCTAACCCTAACCCGAACGGTAACACTAACGTAACCCCTAACCGTAACCTTAACCCTAACCCTAACCCGAACCCTAACCCTAACCCTAACCCTAACCCGAACCCGAACCCTAACCCGAACCCTTCCCCTAACACTAATCCGAACCCTAACCCTAACCCTAACCCTATATCGAAACCTAACCGTAACCTTAACCCTATCCCTAACCCTAACCCGAACCCTAACCCGAACACTAACCCTAACCCTAACCCGAACCCTAACCCTAAAACTAAACCTAACCCTAAACAGAACCCTAAACCTAACCTTAACCGGAACCCTAACCCTAACACTAACCCGAACCCGAACCCTAACCCGTTACCCGAATCCTAAACCTAACCCGAACCCTAACCCGAACCCTAACCCTAAACCTAACCCGAACCCTAACCCGAACCCTAACCCTAAACCTAACCCGAACCCTAACCCTAACCCTAACTGGAACCCTAACTCTAACCCGAACCCGAACCCGAACCCTAACCCTTTACCCGAATCCTAACCCTATCCGGAACCCTAACCTGAACCCTAACCCTAACCCTAAACCCTAACCCTAATCCGAACCCTAACCCTAACTCGAACCCAACCCTAACCCTAAACCGAATCCTAACCCTAACCCTAAGTCGAAACCTAACCCGATCCCTAACACGAACCCTAACCCTAACCCTAACCCTAACCCAAACCCTAACCCTAACCCTAACCCGAACGCGAACCCTAACCGGAACCCAAAACCTAACACTAACCCGAAACCCGAACCCTAACACTAACCCGAACCCGAACCCGAACCCTAACCCTAAACCTGACCCGAACCCTAAACCTAATCTAACCCTAACCCTAACCCGAAACCTAACCCTAACCCTAACCCGAATCCTAACTCTAACCCGAACCCTAACCCGAACCCTAACCCGAAACCTAACCCTAACCCTAAACCTAACCCTAACCCGAACCCTAACCCTAACCCGAACCCTAACGCTAACCCTAACCCTAAACCTAACCCGAACCCTAACCCGAACCCTAACCCTAAACCTAACCCGAACCCTAACCCTAACCCTAACTGGAACCCTAACTCTAACCCTAACCCGAAACCCGAACCCTAACCTTAACCCGAACCCGAACCCGAACCCTAACCCTAACCCTGACCGAACCCTAAACCTAATCTAACCCTAACCCTAACCCGAAACCTAACCCTAACCCTAACCCGAATCCTAACTCTAACCCGAACCCTAACCCGAACCCTAACCCGAACCCTAACCCTAACCCTAACCCTAACCCGAACCCTAACCCTAACCCGACACCTAACGCTAACCCTAACCCTAACCCTAACCCGAACCCTAACCCGAACCCTAACCCGAACCCTAACACTAAACCTAACCTGAACCCTAACCCTAAACCTAACCCGACCCCTAACCCGAACCCTAACCCGAACCCTAACACTAACCCGAAACCTAACCCTAACACTAACCTGAAACCTAACCCTAACCTAACCCGAACCCTAACCCTAACACTAACCCTAACTCGAACCCTAACCCTTACCCTAAACATAACCCTAACCCTAATCCGAAACCTAACGCTAACCCGAACCCTAACCCTAACCCTAACCCTAACCCCTAACCCTAACCCTAACCCTAACTCTAACCCTAAAACCTTATCCTAACCCTAACCCTAACCCTAACCCGAACCCTAACCCTAACCCTAACCCGACCCTAACCCTAACCCTAACCCTATCCCTAACTTGAACCCTAACCCTAAGCCTAACCCTAACCCTAACCCTAACCCCTTACCCTAAACCAAACCCTAAACCTAACCCGAACCCTAACCCTAATCCTAACCCGAACCCTAACCCTAACCCTACCCCGAACCCTAACTCGAACCCTAACACGAAACCTAACCCTAACCATAACCCTAACCAGAACCTTAACCCGAACTCTAACTCGACCCTAACCCTAACCCTTAACCCTAACCCTAACCCTAACCCTAACCCTAACCCTATCCCGAACCCTAACCCTAACCCGAAGCCTAACCCTAACCCTAACCCTAAACCGAACCCAACACGAACCCGAACCCTAACACGAACCCGAACCCTAACCCTAACCCTAACTCTAACCCAAACCCTAACCCGAACCCTAACTCGAACCCTAACCCTAACCCGAACCCTAACCCGAACCCGAAACCTAACCCTAACCCTAACCCGAACACGAACCCTAACCCTAACCCTAACCCGAACCCTAACCCTAACCCAAACCCTAACCCTAACCCCGAACCCGACCCCTAAACCTAACACTAACCCTAACCCGAACCCTAACCCGAACCCTATCCCGAACCCCAACCCTAACCCTAACCCGAACCCGAAACCGAACCCTAACCCTAACCCGAACCCTAACCCTAACCCGAACCCTAACCCTAAACCTAATCCTAACCCTAACCCTAACCCTAACCCGAACCCAAACCCTAATCTGAACCCGAACCCTAACCCTAACCCGAACCCTAAACCTAACCCTAACCCGAACCCTAACCGTAAACCGAACACTAAACCTAACCCTAACCCTAACCCGAACCCGAACCCTAACCCTAACCCTCACCGAACACTAACCCGAACCCTAACCCTAACCCTAACCTGAACACTAACCCCTAACCCTAACCCGAACCCGACCCTAACCCGAACTCTAACCCTAACCCTAACCCTAACCCGAAACCTAAACCTAACCCTAACCCTAACCCTAAACCTAACCCGAACCCTAACCCGAACCCTAACCCTAACTTTAAACCGAACCCTAACCCTAACCCGAACCCTAACCCTAACCCTAACCCGAAACCTAACCCTAACCCTAACCCGAACCCTAACCGTAACCCGAACCCTAACCCTAGCCCTAACACTAACCCGAACCTTAACCCTAACCCTAACCCGAACCCTAACCCGAACCCTAACCCTAACCCTAACCTGAACACTAACCCCTAACCCTAACCCGAACCCGAACCCTAATCCGAACCCTAACCCCTAACCCTAACCCTAACCCTAACCCGAATCCTAACCGTAACCCTACCTCCTAAACCTAACCCTAACCCTAACCCGAACCCTAACCCTAACCCGAACCCTAACCCTAACCCGAACCCTAACCCGAACCCTAACCCTAACACGAACCCGAACCCTACCCCTAACCCGAACCCTAACCCTAACCCGAACCCTAACCCTAACACTAACCCTAACCCGAACCCGAACCCTAACCCTAACCCGAACCCGAACCCTAACCCGAACCCGAACCCTAATCCTAACTCTAACCCTAAACTGAACCCGAACCCCAACCCTAACCCTAACCCTAACACTAACCCTAACCCTAACCCGAACCCTAACACGAACCCTAACCCTAACCCTAACCCAAACCCGAACCCTAACCCTAACCCGAACCCTAACCCTAAACCGAACCCTAACCCTAACCCGAACCCGAACCCTAAACCTAACCCTAACCCGAACCCTAACCCGTACCCTAACCCGAACCCTAACCCTAACCCTAACCCGAACCCTAACCCTAACCCTAACCCTAACCCGAACCCAAACCCTAACCCGAACTCTAACCCTAACCCTAACCCGAACCCTAACCCTAACCCGAACCCGAACCCTAACCCTAAGCCTAACCCGAACCCTAACCCTAACCCGAACCCTAACCCTAACCCGAACCCGAACCCTAACGTTAAGCCTAACCCGAACCCTAACCCTAACCCTAACCCTAACCCGAACCCTAACACGAACCCTGACCCTAACCCTAACCCGAACCCGAACCCTAACCCGAAACCTAACCCTAAACCTAACCCTAACCCTAACCCTAACCCGAACCCTAACCCTAACCCGAACCCGAACCCTAACCCTAAGCCTAACCCGAACCCTAACCCTAACCCGAACCCGAAACCTAACCCTAACCCTAACCCTAAACCTAACCCGAACCCTAACCCTAACCCTAACGCTAACCCTAACCCTAACCCGAACCCTAACCCTAACCCTAACTCTAACCCTGAACCTAACCCTCACCCGAACCCTAACCCTAACCCGAACCCTAACCCGAACCCTAACCCGAACCCTAATCCTAACCATAACACTAACCCTAACCCAAACCCTAACCCAAACCCGAACCCTAACCCTAAACCTAACCCGAACCCTTACCCGAACCCTAACACGAACCCTAACCCTAAACCTAACCCGAACCCTAACCCGAACCCGAACCCTAACCCTAACCCGAATCCTAACCCTAACCCTAACCCGAAACCTAACCCGATCCGTAACACGAACCCTAACCCTAACCCTAACCCTAACCCAAACCCTAACCCTAACCCTAACCCGAACGCGAACCCTAACCGGAACCCGAAACCTAACCCTAACCCGAAACCCGAACCCTAACCCTAACCCGAACCCGAACCCGAACCCTAACCCTAACCCTGACCCGAACCCTAAACCTAATCTAACCCTAACCCTAACCCGAAACCTAACCCTAACCCTAACCCGAATCCTAACTCTAACCCGAACCCTAACCCGAACCCTAACCCGAACCCTAACCCTAACCCTAACCCTAACCCTAACCCGAACTCTAACCCTAACCCGAACCCTAACGCTAACCCTAACCCTAAACCTAACCCGAACCCTAACCCGAACCCTAACCCGAACCCTAACCCTAAACCTAACCTGAACCCTAACCCTAAACCTAACCTGAACCCTAACCCGAACCCTAACCCGAACCCTAACCCTAACCCGAAACCTAACCTAACACTAACCTGAAACCTAACCCTAACCTAACCCGAACCCTAACCCTAACCCTAACACTAACCCTAACTCGAACCCTAACCCTTACCCTAAACCTAACCCTAACCCTAATCCGAAACCTAACGCTAACCCGAACCCTAACACTAACCCTAACCCTAACCCCTAACCCTAACCCTAACCCTAACTCTAACCCTAAAACCTTACCCTAACCCTAACCCTAACCCTAACCCTAACCCGAACCCTAACCCTAACCCTAACCCGAACCCTAAACCTAACCCTAACTCTATCCGTAACTCGAACCCTAACCCTAAGCCTAACCCTAACCCTAACCCTAAAACGAACCCAACACGAACCCTAACCCTAACCCGAACCCGAACCCTAACCCTAACCCTAACTCTAACCCAAACCCTAACCCGAACCCTAACTCGAACCCTAACCCTAACCCGAACCCAAACACGAACACGAAACCTAACCCTAACCCTAACCCGAACCCGAACCCTAACCCTAACCCTAACCCGAACCCTAACCCTTACCCGAACCCTAACCCTAACCCCGAACCCGAACCCTAAACCTAACCCTAACCCTAACCCGAACCCTAACCCGAACCCTATCCCGAACCCCAACCCTAACCCTAACCCGAACCCGAAACCGAACCCTAACCCTAACCCGAACCCTAACCCTAACCCGAACCCTAACCCTAACCCTAATCCTAACCCTAACCCTAACCTAACCCGAACCCTAACCCTAATCTGAACCCGAACCCTAACCCTAACCCGAACCCTAAACCTAACCCTAACCCGAACCCTAACCGTAAACCGAACCCTAAACCTAACCCTAACCCGAACCCCAACCCGACCGTAACCCTAACCCTCACCGAACCCTAACCCGAACTCTAACCCTAACCCTAACCTGAACACTAACCCCTAACCCTAACCCGAACCCGACCCTAACCCGAACCCTAACCCTAACCCTAACCCTAACCCGAAACCTAAACCTAACCCGAACCCTAAACCTAAACCTAACCCGAACCCTAACCCGAACCCTAACCCTAACTTTAAACCGAACCCTAACCCTAACCCGAACCCTAACCCTAACCCTAACCCGAAACCTAACCCTAACACTAACCCGAACCCTAACCGTAACCCGAACCCTAACCCTAACCCTAACATTAACCCGAACCTTAACCCTAACCCTAACCCGAACCCTAACCCGAACCCTAACCCTAACCCTAACCTGAACACTAACCCCTAACCCTAACCCGAACCCGAACCCTAACCCGAACCCTAACCCCTAACCCTAACCCTAACCCGAATCCTAACCGTAACCCTACCTCCTAAACCTAACCCTAACCCTAACCCGAACCCTAACCCTAACCCGAACCCTAACCCTAACCCGAACCCTAACCCAAACCCTAACCCTAACACGAAACCGAACCCTACCCTAACCCGAACCCTAACCCTAACCCGAACCCTAACCCTAACACTAACCCTAACCCGAACCCGAACCCTAAACCTAACCCGAACCCGAACCCTAACCCGAACCCGAACCCTAATCCTAACACTAACCCTAAACTGAACCCGAACCCCAACCCTAACCCTAACCCTAACACTAACCCTAACCCTAACCCGAACCCTAACCCGAACCCTAACCCTAACCCTAACCCGAACCCGAACCCTAACCCTAACCCGAACCCTAACCCTAACCCGAACCCTAACCCTAACCCGAACCCGAACCCTAAACCTAACCCTAACCCGAACCCTAACCCGTACCCTAACCCTAACTCTAACCCTAACCCTAACCCGAAGCCTAACCCTAACCCTAACCCGAACCCAAACCCTAACACGAACCCTAACCCTAACCCGAACTCTAACCCTAACCCGAACCCGAACCCTAACCCTAAGCCTAACCCGAACCCTAACCCTAACGCGAACCCTAACCCTAACCCGAACCCGAACCCTAACCCGAACCCGAACCCTAACCCTAACCCGAACCTAACCCAGACACTAACCCTAACCCTAACCCTAACCCGAACACTAATCCTAACCCTACCCGAACCCGAAACCTAACCCGAACCCTAACCCTAACCCTTATCCGAACCCTACCCCTAACCCTAACCCTAAACCTAACCCTAACCCGAACTCTAACCCTAACCCTAACCCGAACCCTAAACCTTACCCGAACCCTAACCCGAACCCTAACCCTAACCCTAACCCGAACCCTAACCCTAACCTAACCCTAACCCGAACCCTATCCCTAATCCTAACCCTAACCCGAACCTTAACCTGAACCCTAACCCTAACCCGAAACATAACCCTAACCCTAACCCTAACCCTAACCCTAACCCGAACCCTGACCCGAACCCTAACCCTAACCCTAACACGAACACTAAACCCAACCCTAATCCGAACCCTAACCCGGACTCTAACCGTAACCCTAACCCTAACCCGAACACTAATCCTAACCCTAACCCGAACCCGAACCCTAACCCGAACCCTAACCCTAACCCTTATCCGAACCCTAACCCTAACCCGAACCCTAACCCTAACCCTAACCCGAACTCTATCCCTAACCCTAACCCTAACCCTAACCCTAAACCGAACCCTAACCCTAAACCTAACCCGAACCCTAACCCTAAGCCTAACATGAACTCTAACCCTAAACCGAAACCTAACCCTAACCCTAACCCTAACCCGAACCCTAACCCTAACCCTAACCCGACCCCTAACCCGAACCCTAATTCATACCCTAACCCTATCCTTAACCCTAACCCTAACCCGAAACCTAACCCTAACCCTAACCCTAACCCGAACCCAAACCCTAATCCGAACCCTAACCCTAAACCTAACCAGAACCCTAACCCGAACCCGAACCCTAACCCTAACCCTAACCCGAACACTAACCCTAACCCTAACCCGAACCCTAACCCGAACCCTAACCCTAACCCTAACCTGAACACTAACCCCTAACCCTAACCCGAACCCGAAACGTAACCCGAACCCTAACACAAACCCTAACCCGAAACCTAACCCTAACCCTAACCCTAACGCTAACCCTAACCCGAACCCTAACCCTAAACCTAACAATAACCCTAACCCTAACCCTAACCCTAACCCTAACCCGAACGGTAACCCTAACGTAACCCCTAACCCTAACCCTAACCCTAACCCTAACCCTAACCCGAACCCGAACCCTAACCCGAACCCTTCCCCTAACCCTAATCCGAACCCTAACCCTAACCTTAACCCTATCCCGAAACCTAACCCTAACCCTAACCCTAAACCTAACCCTAACCCGAACCCTAACCCGAACACTAACCCTAACCCTAACCCGAACCCTAACCCTAAACCTAAACCTAACCCTAAACAGAACCCTAACCCTAAACTTAACCGGAACCCTAACCCTAACCCTAACCCGAACCCGAACCCTAACCCGTTACCCGAATCCTAAACCTAACCCGAACCCTAACCCGAACCCTAACCATAACCCTAACCCCGAACCCGAACCCTAACCCTAAACCTAACCCTAACCCGAAACCTAAACCTAACCCAAACCGGAACCCTAACCCTAACCCAAACTGAACCCTAACCCTAACACTAACCCGAACCCTAACCCTAACCTGAACCCTAATCCTAACCCTAACCCGACCCCTAACCCGAACCCTAACCCTTACCCGAACCCTAACCCTAAACCTAACCCTAACCCGAACCTTAACCCTAACCCTAACCCTAACCCTAACCCGAACACTAACCCTAACCCTAACCCTAACCCTAACCCTAAACCAAACCCTAACCCTAACCCTAACCCTAACCCGAAACTTAACCCTAACCCTAACCCTAACCCTAACCCTAACCCTAACCCTAACTCTAAACAAAACCCTAACCCTAACCCTAACCCTACCCGAACCCTAACCCTAACCCTAACCCGAACCCTAACCCTAACCCTAACGCGAACCCTAACCCTAACCATAACCCTAACCCTAACCCTAACCCATTCCCGAACCCTAACCCTAACCGTTACCCTAACCGTAACCCGAACCCTAACCCTAAACCTAACCCGACACCTAACCAGAAACCTAACGCGAACCCTAACCCTAACCCTAAACCTAACCCTAACCCTAACCCGAACCTTAACCCTAACCCTACCCCGAACCTTAACCCTAACCCTAACCCGAACCCTAACCCGAAACTTAACCCTAACCCGAACACGAACCCTAACCCTAAACCGAACCCTAAACCTAACCCTAACCCTAACCCGAACCCTAAACCTAACCCTAACCTGACCCCTAACCCGAACCCTAAAGCGAACCCTAACCCTAACCCTAACCCTAACCCGAACCTAACCGTAACCCTAACCCTAACCCGAACCCTAACCCGAACCCTAACCCTAACCCTAACCCGAAACCTAACCCTAACCCTAACCGTAACCCGAACCCTAACCCTAACCATAACACTAACCCTAACCCTAACCCGAACCCAACCCTAACCCTAACCCGAACACTAATCCTAACCGTAACCCTAACCCTAACCCAAACCCTATCCTAACCCTAACCCCTAACGCTAACCCTAACCATAACCCGAACCCTAACCCTAACTCTAAACCTAACCCGAACCCGAACCTTAACCCGAACTCTACCCCTAACCCTAATCCCAAACCTAACCCTAATCTTAACCCTAACCCTAACCCTAACCCGAACCCGAACCCTAAACCTAACCCTAAACCTAACAGGAACCCTAAACCTAACCCGAACCCTAACCCTAACCCTAACCCTAACCCTAACCCGAATCCTAACCCTAACCCTACCTCCTAAACCTAACCGTAACCCTAACCCGAACCCTAACCCTAACCCAAACCCTAACCCTAACCCGAACCCTAACCCGAACCCTAACCCTAACCCGAACCAGAACCCTACCCCTAACCCGAACCTTAACCCTAACCCGAACCC
>JAVLSZ010000040.1:1160000-1167500 GCA_032313775.1 Urocyon cinereoargenteus
CTAACCCTAACCCTAACCTGAACCCAAACCCTAACCCGAATCCTACCCCTAACCGTAATCCGAACGCTAACGTTAACCCTAAACCTATCCCGAACCCTAACCCTAACCCTAACCCTAACTCTAACCCTAACCCGAACCCTAACCCGAACACTAACCCGAACCCGAACCCTAACCCTAACCCTAACCCTAACCCTAACCCTAACCCTATCCCGAACCCTAACCCTAACCCGAACCCTAACACTAACCCGAATCCTAACCCGAACCCGAAACCTAACCGTAACACTAAACCTAAACCGAACCCGAACCCTAACCCTAACCCTAACCCTAACACTAACCCTAACCCTAACCAGAACCCTAACCCGAACCCGAACCCTAACCCTAACCCTAACCCTAACCCTAACCCTAACCCGAACCCTAACCCTAACCCGAACCCTAACACTAACCCGAACCCTAACCCTAACCCAAACCCAAAACCTAACCCTAACCTTAACCGGAAACCTAACCCTAACCCGAACCCTAACCGTAACCCAAACCCTAACCCTAACCCGAACCCTAACCCGAACCCTAAACCTAACCCGAACCCTAAACCTAACCCTAACCCGAACCCGTACCCTAACCCGAACCCTAACCCTAAACCTAACCCTAACACGAACCCTAAACCAAACACTAACCCTAACCCTAACCCGAACCCTAACCCTAACCAGAACCCTAACCCTAAACCTAACCCGAACCCTAACACGAACCCTAACCCTAAACCGAACCCTAACCCTAACCCTAACCCTAACCCGAAACCTAACCCTAACCTTAACCGGAACCCTAACCCTAACCCTAACGCGAACCCGAACTCTAACCCCTTACCCGAATCCTAACCCTAACCCGAACCCGAACCCTAACCCTAACCCTAAACCCGAACACGAACCCTACCCTAACCCTAACCATAACCCGAACACTAACCCTAACACGAACCCGAACCCTAACCCGAACCCGAACCCTAACCCTAACCCTAAACCGAACCCTAAACCGAACCCGAACCCTAACCCTAATCCTAACCCTAACCCGAAACCTAACGCTAACCCTAACCCTAACCGTAACCCTAAGCCTAACCCGAACCCTAACCCGAAACCTAACCCAAACCCTAACCTGAACCCTAACCCTAACGCTAACCCTAACCCGAACCCGAACCCTAACCCTAACCCTAACGGAAACCCTAACCCTAACCCTAACCCTAACACGAACCCGAACCCTAACCACTTACCCGAATCCTAAACCTAACCCGAACCCTAACCAGAACCCTAACCCTAACCATAACCCCGAACCCTAACCCTAACCCTAACCCTAACCCGAACCCTAACCCGAACCCGAACCCTAACCCTAACCCGAACCCGAACCCTAACCCTAACCCTAACCCGAACCCTAACCCTAACACGAACCCTAACCCTATCCCTAACCCTAACACGAACCCTAACCCTAACGCTAACCCGACACCTATCCCGAACCCTAACGCGAACCCTAACCCTAACCCTAACCCTAACCCTAACACTAACCCTAACCTTAACCCGAACCCTAACCCGAACCCGAACCCTAACCCTAACACTAACCCTAACCCCAACCCTTACCCGAACCCTAACCCGAACCCTAACCCGAACCATAACCCTAAACCGAACCCTAACCCGAACCCTAACCCGATCCATAACCCGAACCCTAACCCTAACCCTAACCCGAACACTAACACTAACCCTAACCCGAACCCTAACCCGAACCCTAACCCTAACCCTAACCCGAACCCTACCCTAACCATAACCCTAACCCGAACCCTAACCCTAACCCCTAACCCTAAACCTAACCCTAACCCGAACCCTCACCCTAACCCTAACCCTAACCCTAACCCGAACCCGAAACCTAACCCGAACCTTACCCCTAACCCTAATCCGAACCCTAACCCTAACCCTAAACCTAACCCGAACCCGAAACCTAAACCTAACCCTATCCCGAACCCGAACCCTAACCCTAACCCGAACCCTAACCCTAACCCGAACCCTAACCCTAACCCGAAACCTAACCCTAACCCTAACCCAAACCCGAACCCGAACCCTAACCCTAATCCTAACCCGAATTCTAACCCTAAACCGAACCCTAACCCTAACCCTAACTCGAACCCTAATCCTAACCCTAACACGAACCCTAAATCTAACCCGAACCCTAACCCTAACCTGAACCCAAACCCGAACCCTGACCCTAACCCGAACCCTAACCCTAACCCTAACCCGAACCCTAACCCCAACCCGAACCGTCACCCGAACCTTAACCCTAACCCTAACCCTAACCCTAAACCGAACCCTAAACCTAAACCTAAACCGAACACTAATCCTAAGCCTAACATGAACTCTAACCCTAACCCTAACCCGAACCCTAACCCTAACCCCAACCCGACCCCTAACCCGAACCCTAACACATACCCTAACCCTAACCTTAACCCTAACCCTAACCCGAACCCTAAACGAACCCTAACCCTAACACGAATCCGAACCCTAACCCTAACCCTAACGCGAAACCTAACCCTAACCCGAACCCTGTCCTAACCCTAACCCTAAACCGAACCTTAACCCTAACACTAACCCGACACCTAACCCGAACCCTAACGCGAACCCTAACCCTAACCCTAACCCTAACCCGAAACTTAACTCTAACCCTACCCCGAACCCTAACCCTAACCCTAACCCTAACCCGAACCCTAACCCTAACCCTAACCCTAACACGAACCCTATCCTGAAACCTAACCCTAACCCTAACCTGAACCCTAACCCTAACCCTAACCCTAACCCGAACCCTAACAGTAACCCTAACCCTAACCCTAACCCTAAACCGAACCCTAAACCTAACCCTAACCCTAACCCGAACCCTAACCCTAACCCTAACACGAACCCTATCCTGAAACCTAACCCTAACCCTAACCCGAACCCTAACCCTAACCCTAACCCTCACCCGAACCCTAACCGTAACCCTAACCCTAAACCTAACCCTAACCCGAACCCTAACCCTAACCCTAACCCGAACCCTAACCGTAACCCTAACCCTAACCCTAACCCGAACCCTAACCCTAACCCTAACCATAACCCGAACCCTAACCCTAACCCTAACACGAACCCTATACTGAACCCTAACCCTAACCCTAACCCGAACCCTAACCCTAACCCTAACCCTAACCCGAACCCTAACCGTAACCCTAACCCTAACCCTAACCCCAACCCTAACCCTAACCCTAACCCGAACCCTAGCCCTAACCCTAACCCTAACACTAACCCGAACGGTAACCCTAACCCTAACACCTAACCCTAACCCTAACCCTAACCCAAACCCTAACCCTAACCCTAAACCTAACCCTAACTCGAACCCGAACCCTAACCCGAACCCTACCCCTAACCCTAATCCGAACCCTAAACCTAACCCTAACCCTAACCCTAACCCTAACCCTAACCCGAACCCTAACCCTAACCAGAACCCTAACCCTAACCCTAACCCTAACCCGAACCCTAACACGAACCCTAACCCTAAACCGAACCCTAACCCTAACCCTAACCGTAACCCGAACCCTAACTCTAACCTTAACCGGAACCCTAACCCTAACCCTAACCCGAACCCGAACTCTAACCCCTTACCCGAATCCTAACCCTAACCCGAACACTAACCCAAACCCTAACCCTAACCCTAACCCCGAACCCGAACCCTACCCTAACCCTAACCATAACCTGAACCCGAACCCGAACACTAACCCTAACACGAACCCGAACCCTAACCCTAACCCGAACCCGAACCCTAAACCTAACCCTAACCCCGAACCCGAACCCTACCCTAACCCTAACCATAACCCAAACCCTAACCAGAACCCTAACCCTAACCCTAACCCTAACCCGAACCCTAACACGAACCCTAACCCTAAACCGAACCCTAACCCTAACACTAAACCTAACACGAAACCTAACCCTAACCTTTACCGGAACCCTAACCCTAAGCCTAACCCTAACCCGAACCCTACCCCGAACCCTAACCCTAACCCTAACCCCGAAACCGAACCCTACCCTAAACCTAACCATAACCCGAACCCTAACCCGAACACTAACCCTAACACGAACCCGAACCCTAAACCTAACCCGAACCCGTACCCGAACCCTAACCCCTTACCCGAATCCTAACCCTAACCCGAACCCTAATCCGAACCCTAACCCTAACCCTAACCCTAATCCGAACACTAACCCTAACCCGAACCCTAACCCGAACCCGAACCCTAACCCTAACCATAACCTGAACCCTAACCCGAACACTAACCCTAACACGAACCCGAACCCTAACCCTAACCCGAACCCGAACCCTAAACCTAACCCTAACCCGAACCCTAACCCTAACCCTAACCATAACCCTAACCCCGAACCCGAACCCTAACCCTAACCCTAACCCTAACCCTAACCCGAACCCTAACCCTAACCCGAACCCGAAACCTAACCCTAAACCGAACCCGAACCCTAACCCTAACCCTAACCCGAACCCTAACCCGAACCTTAACCCTAACCCTAACCCTAACCCTAACCCGAACCCTAACCCTAACCCTAAACCGACCCCTAACCCGAACCCTAACGCGAACCCTAACCCTAACCCTAACCCTAACCCTAACCCGAAACCTAACCCAAACACTAACCCTAACCCTAACCCTAACCCGAACCCTAACCCTAAACCTAACCCTAACCCTAAGCCGAACCCTAACCCTAACCTTAACCGGAACCCTAACACTAACCCTAAACCTAACCCGAGCCCTAACCCTAACACGAACCCTAACCCTAACCCTAACCCGAACCCTAACCCTAACACTAACCCTAACCCTAACCCGAACCCTAACCCTAACCTTAACCGGAACCCTAAACCTAACCCGAACCCGAACCCTAACCCTAACCCTAACCCGAACCCTAACCCTAACCCGAACCCTAACCCAAACCCTAACCCGAACCCTAACCCTAACCATAACCCTAACCCTAACCCTAACCCTAACCCGAACCCTAACCCTAAACCTAACCCGAACCCTAACCCTAACCCTAACCCTAACCCTAACCCGAACGGTAACCCTAACGCTAACCCCTAACCCTAACCCTAACCCTAACCCTAACCCGAACCCTAACCCTAACCCTAACACTAACAATAACCCGAACCCGAACCCTAACCCGAACCCGACCCCTAACCCTAATCCGAACCCTAACCCTAACACTAACCCGAACCCGAACCCTAACCCTAACCGGAACCCTAACCCTAACCGGAACCCTAACCCTAACCCTAACCCTAACCCGAACCCTAACCCGAACACTAACCCTAACCCTAAACAGAACCCTAACCCTAACCTTAACCGGAACCCTAACCCTAACCCTAACCCGAACCCAAACCCTAACCCCTTACCCGAATCCTAACCCTAACCCGAACCCTAACCCGAACCCTAACCCTAACCCTAACCCTAACCCTAACCCTAACACTAAACCAAACCCTAACCCTAACCCTAACCCTAACCCGAAACCTAACCCTAACCCTAACCCTAACCCTAACCGGAACACTCACCCTAACCCTAACCCTAAACCGAACCCTAACCTGAACCCTAACCCTAACCCTAACCCGAACCCTAACCCTAACCATAAACTTAACCCTAACCCTAACCCTAACCGTAACCCTAACCCTAACCCTAACCCGAAACGGAACCCTAACCCTAACCCTAACCCTAACCCTAACCCGAACACTAACCCTAACCCGAACCCTAACCCGAACCCGAACCCTAACCCTAACCCGATACCGAACCCTAACCCTAACCCTAACCCTCACCCGAACCCGACCCGTAACCCTAACCTGTACCCTAACCCGAATCCTACCCCTAACCCTAATCCGAACCCTAACCCTAAACCTAACCATAACCCTAACCCGAACCTTAACCCTAACCCGAACCCTTACCCTAACCCTAACCCTAACCCTAACCCTCACACGAACCAGAACCCTAACCCTAACCCGAACCCGAAACTTAACCCTAACCCTAGCCCGAACCCTAACCCTAACCCTAACCCGAACCCGAACACTAAACCTAACCCTAACCCGACACCTAGCCCGAACCCTAACGCGAACTCTAACCCTAAGCCTAACCCTAACCCTAACCCTAACCCTACCCCTGACCCTAACCCTAACCCGAACACTAACCCGAACACGAACCCTAACCCTAACCCTAACCCTAACCCGAATCCTAACCCTAACCCGAACCCTAAACCGAACCCTAACCATAACCCTAACCCCGAACCCGAACCCTAACCCTAACCCTAACCCTAACCCTACCCGAACCCTAACCCTAACCCGAACCCGAAACCTAACCCTAAACCGAACCCGAACCCTAACCCTAACACTAACCCGAACCCTAACCCGAACCTTAACCCTAACCCTAACCCTAACCCTAACCCGAACCCTAACCCTAACCCTATACCGACCCCTAACCAGAACCCTAACGCGAACCCTAACCCTAACCCTAACCCTAACCCTAACCCGAAACCTAACCCAAACACTAACCCTAACCCTAACCCTAACCCGAACCCTAACCCTAAACCTAACCCTAAACCTAAGCCGAACCCTAACCCTAACCTTAACCGGAACCCTAACCCTAACCCTAAACCTAACCCGAACCCTAACCCTAACACGAACCCTAACCCTAACACTAACCCGAACCCTAACCCTAACACTAACCCTAACCCTAACCCGAACCCTAACCCTAACCTTAACCGGAACCCTAAACCTAACCTGAACCCGATCCCTAACCCTAACCCTAACCCGAACCCTAACCCTAACCCGAACCCTAACCCAAACCCTAACCCGAACCCTAACCCTAACCATAACCCTAACCCTAACCCTAACCCTAACCCGAACCCTAACCCTAACCCTAACCCGAAACCTAACCTTAACCCTAACCCTAACCCAAACCCTAACCCGAACGGTAACCCTAACGCTAACCCCTAACCCTAACCCTAACCCTAACCCTAACCCGAACCCTAACCCTAACCCTAACCCTAACCCTAACCCGAACACGAGCCCTAAACCGAACCCGACCCCTAACCCTAATCCGAACCCTAACCCTAACACTAACCCGAACCCGAACCCTAACCCTAACCGGAACCCTAACCCTAACCGGAACCCTAACCCTAACCCTAACCCTAACCCTAACCCTAACCCTAACCCGAACCCTAACCCGAACACTAACCCTAAACCTAAAGAGAACCCTAACCCTAAACTTAACCGGAACCCTAACCCTAACCCTAACCCGAACCCGAACCCTAACCCCTTACCCGAATCCTAACCCTAACCCGAACCCTAACCCTAACCCGAACCCTAACCCTAACCCTAACCCTAACCCTAACCCTAACACTAAACCAAACCCTAACCCTAACCCTAACCCTAACCCGAACCCCAACCCCAAACCTAACCCTAAACCTAACCGGA
>JAVLSZ010000040.1:1172500-1180000 GCA_032313775.1 Urocyon cinereoargenteus
GAACCCGAACCCTAACCCTAACCCTAACCCTAACACGAACCCGAACCCTAACCACTTACCCGAATCCTAAACCTAACCCGAACCCTAACCCGAACCCTATCCCTAACCATAACCCCGAACCCTAACCCTAACCCTAACCCTAACCCGAACCCTAACCCGAACCCGAACCCTAACCCTAACCCGAACCCGAACCCTAACCCTAACCCTAACCCGAACCCTAACCCTAACACGAACCCTAACCCTAACCCTAACCCTAACACGAACCGTCACCCTAACGCTAACCCGACACCTATCCCGAACCCTAACGCGAACCCTAACCCTAACCCTAACCCTAACCCTAACACTAACCCTAACCTTAACCCAAACCCTAACCCGAACCCGAACCCTAACCCTAACACTAACCCTAACCCCAACCCTTACCCGAACCCTAACCCGAACCCTAACCCGAACCATAACCCTAAACCGAACCCTAACCCGAACCCTAACCCGATCCATAACCCGAACCCTAACCCTAACCCTAACCCGAACACTAACACTAACCCTAACCCGAACCCTAACCCGAACCCTAACCCTAACCCTAACCCGAACCCTACCCTAACCATAACCCTAACCCGAACCCTAACCCTAACCCCTAACCCTAAACCTAACCCTAACCCGAACCCTCACCCTAACCCTAACCCTAACCCTAACCCGAACCCGAAACCTAACCCGAACCTTACCCCTAACCCTAATCCGAACCCTAACCCTAACCCTAAACCTAACCCGAACCCGAAACCTAAACCTAACCCTATCCCGAACCCGAACCCTAACCCTAACCCGAACCCTAACCCTAACCCGAACCCTAACCCTAACCCGAAACCTAACCCTAACCCTAACCCAACCCCGAACCCGAACCCTAACCCTAATCCTAACCCGAATTCTAACCCTAAACCGAACCCTAACCCTAACCCTAACTCGAACCCTAATCCTAACCCTAACACGAACCCTAAATCTAACCCGAACCCTAACCCTAACCTGAACCCAAACCCGAACCCTGACCCTAACCCGAACCCTAACCCTAACCCTAACCCGAACCCTAACCCCAACCCGAACCGTCACCCGAACCCTAACCCTAACCCTAACCCTAACCCTAAACCGAACCCTAAACCTAAACCTAAACCGAACACTAATCCTAAGCCTAACATGAACTCTAACCCTAACCCTAACCCGAACCCTAACCCTAACCCCAACCCGACCCCTAACCCGAACCCTAACACATACCCTAACCCTAACCTTAACCCTAACCCTAACCCGAACCCTAAACGAACCCTAACCCTAACACGAATCCGAACCCTAACCCTAACCCTAACGCGAACCCTAACCCTAAACCGAACCCTGTCCTAACCCTAACCCTAAACCGAACCTTAACCCTAACACTAACCCGACACCTAACCCGAACCCTAACGCGAACCCTAACCCTAACCCTAACCCTAACCCGAAACTTAACTCTAACCCTACCCCGAACCCTAACCCTAACCCTAACCCTAACCCGAACCCTAACCCTAACACGAACCCTATCCTGAACCCTAACCCTAACCCTAACCTGAACCCTAACCCTAACCCTAACCCTAACCCGAACCCTAACAGTAACCCTAACCCTAACCCTAACCCTAACCCGAACCCTAACCCTAACCCTAACCCTAACCCGAACCCTAACCCTAACCCTAACACGAACCCTATCCTGAAACCTAACCCTAACCCTAACCCGAACCCTAACCCTAACCCTAACCCTCACCCGAACCCTAACCGTAACCCTAACCCTAAACCTAACCCTAACCCGAACCCTAACCCTAACCCTAACCCTAACCCGAACCCTAACCGTAACCCTAACCCTAACCCTAACCCGAACCCTAACCCTAACCCTAACCCTAACCCGAACCCTAACCCTAACCCTAACACGAACCCTATACTGAACCCTAACCCTAACCCTAACCCGAACCCTAACCCTAACCCTAACCCTAACCCGAACCCTAACCGTAACCCTAACCCTAACCCTAACCCCAACCCTAACCCTAACCCTAACCCGAACCCTAACCCTAACCCTAACCCTAACACTAACCCGAACGGTAACCCTAACCCTAACACCTAACCCTAACCCTAACCCTAACCCAAACCCTAACCCTAACCCTAACCCTAACCCTAACTCGAACCCGAACCCTAACCCGAACCCTACCCCTAACCCTAATCCGAACCCTAAACCTAAACCTAACCCTAAACCTAACCCTAACCCTAACCCGAACCCTAACCCTAACCAGAACCCTAACCCTAACCCTAACCCTAACCCGAACCCTAACACGAACCCTAACCCTAAACCGAACCCTAACCCTAACCCTAACCGTAACCCGAACCCTAACTCTAACCTTAACCGGAAACCTAACCCTAACCCTAACCCGAACCCGAACTCTAACCCCTTACCCGAATCCTAACCCTAACCCGAACACTAACCCAAACCCTAACCCTAACCCTAACCCCGAACCCGAACCCTACCCTAACCCTAACCATAACCTGAACCCGAACCCGAACACTAACCCTAACACGAACCCGAACCCTAACCCTAACCCGAACCCGAACCCTAAACCTAACCCTAACCCCGAACCCGAACCCTACCCTAACCCTAACCATAACCCAAACCCTAACCAGAACCCTAACCCTAACCCTAACCCTAACCCGAACCCTAACACGAACCCTAACCCTAAACCGAACCCTAACCCTAACACTAAACCTAACACGAAACCTAACCCGAACCTTTACCGGAACCCTAACCCTAAGCCTAACCCTAACACGAACCCTACCCCGAACCCTAACCCTAACCCTAACCCCGAAACCGAACCCTACCCTAAACCTAACCATAACCCGAACCCTAACCCGAACACTAACCCTAACACGAACCCGAACCCTAAACCTAACCCGAACCCGTACCCGAACCCTAACCCCTTACCCGAATCCTAACCCTAACCCGAACCCTAATCCGAACCCTAACCCTAACCCTAACCCTAACCCGAACACTAACCCTAACCCGAACCCTAACCCGAACCCGAACCCTAACCCTAACCATAACCTGAACCCTAACCCGAACACTAACCCTAACACGAACCCGAACCCTAACCCTAACCCGAACCCGAACCCTAAACCTAACCCTAACCCGAACCCTAACCCTAACCCTAACCATAACCCTAACCCCGAACCCGAACCCTAACCCTAACCCTAACCCTAACCCTAACCCGAACCCTAACCCTAACCCGAACCCGAAACCTAACCCTAAACCGAACCCGAACCCTAACCCTAACACTAACCCGAACCCTAACCCGAACCTTAACCCTAACCCTAACCCTAACCCTAACCCGAACCCTAACCCTAACCCTAAACCGACCCCTAACCCGAACCCTAACGCGAACCCTAACCCTAACCCTAACCCTAACCCTAACCCGAAACCTAACCCAAACACTAACCCTAACCCTAACCCTAACCCGAACCCTAACCCTAAACCTAACCCTAACCCTAAGCCGAACCCTAACCCTAACCTTAACCGGAATCCTAACACTAACCCTAAACCTAACCCGAGCCCTAACCCTAACACGAACCCTAACCCTAACACTAACCCGAACCCTAACCCTAACACTAACCCTAACCCTAACCCGAACCCTAACCCTAACCTTAACCGGAACCCTAAACCTAACCCGAACCCGAACCCTAACCCTAACCCTAACCCGAACCCTAACCCTAACCCGAACCCTAACCCAAACCCTAACCCGAACCCTAACCCTAACCATAACCCTAACCCTAACCCTAACCCTAACCCGAACCCTAACCCTAAACCTAACCCGAACCCTAACCCTAACCCTAACCCTAACCCTAACCCGAACGGTAACCCTAACGCTAACCCCTAACCCTAACCCTAACCCTAACCCGAACCCTAACCCTAACCCTAACCCTAACAATAACCCGAACCCGAACCCTAACCCGAACCCGACCCCTAACCCTAACCGGAACCCTAACCCTAACCCTAACCCGAACCCTAACCCGAACACTAACCCTAACCCTAAACAGAACCCTAACCCTAACCTTAACCGGAACCCTAACCCTAACCCTAACCCGAACCCGAACCCTAACCCCTTACCCGAATCCTAACCCTAACCCGAACCCTAACCCGAACCCTAACCCTAACCCTAACCCTAACCCTAACCCTAACACTAAACCAAACCCTAACCCTAACCCTAACCCTAACCCGAAACCTAACCCTAACCCTAACCCTAACCCTAACCGGAACACTCACCCTAACCCTAACCCTAAACCGAACCCTAACCTGAACCCTAACCCTAAACCTAACCCGAACCCTAACCCTAACCATAAACTTAACCCTAACCCTAACCCTAACCGTAACCCTAACCCTAACCCTAACCCGAAACGGAACCCTAACCCTAACCCTAACCCTAACCCGAACACTAACCCTAACCCGAACCCTAACCCGAACCCGAACCCTAACCCTAACCCGAAACCGAACCCTAACCCTAACCCTAACCCTCACCCGAACCCGACCCGTAACCCTAACCTGAACCCTAACCCGAATCCTACCCCTAACCCTAATCCGAACCCTAACCCTAAACCTAACCATAACCCTAACCCCAACCTTAACCCTAACCCGAACCCTTACCCTAACCCTAACCCTAACCCTAACCCTCACACGAACCAGAACCCTAACCCTAACCCGAACCCGAAACTTAACCCTAACCCTAGCCCGAACCCTAACCCTAACCCTAACCCGAACCCGAACCCTAAACCTAACCCTAACCCGACACCTAGCCCGAACCCTAACGCGAACTCTAACCCTAAGCCTAACCCTAACCCTAACCCTAACCCTACCCCTGACCCTAACCCTAACCCGAACACTAACCCGAACACGAACCCTAACCCTAACCCTAACCCTAACCCGAATCCTAACCCTAACCCGAACCCTAAACCGAACCCTAACCATAACCCTAACCCCGAACCCGAACCCTAACCCTAACCCTAACCCTAACCCGAACCCTAACCCTAACCCGAACCCGAAACCTAACCCTAAACCGAACCCGAACCCTAACCCTAACACTAACCCGAACCCTAACCCGAACCTTAACCCTAACCCTAACCCTAACCCTAACCCGAACCCTAACCCTAACCCTATACCGACCCCTAAGCAGAACCCTAACGCGAACCCTAACCCTAACCCTAACCCTAACCCTAACCCGAAACCTAACCCAAACACTAACCCTAACCCTAACCCTAACCCGAACCCTAACCCTAAACCTAACCCTAAACCTAAGCCGAACCCTAACCCTAACCTTAACCGGAACCCTAACCCTAACCCTAAACCTAACCCGAACCCTAACCCTAACACGAACCCTAACCCTAACACTAACCCGAACCCTAACCCTAACACTAACCCTAACCCTAACCCGAACCCTAACCCTAACCTTAACCGGAACCCTAAACCTAACCTGAACCCGATCCCTAACCCTAACCCTAACCCGAACCCTAACCCTAACCCGAACCCTAACCCAAACCCTAACCCGAACCCTAACCCTAACCATAACCCTAACCCTAACCCTAACCCTAACCCGAACCCTAACCCTAAACCTAACCCGAAACCTAACCCTAACCCTAACCCTAACCCTAACCCTAACCCGAACGGTAACCCTAACGCTAACCCCTAACCCTAACCCTAACCCTAACCCTAACCCGAACCCTAACCCTAACCCTCACCCTAACCCTAACCCGAACACGAGCCCTAAACCGAACCCGACCCCTAACCCTAATCCGAACCCTAACCCTAACACTAACCCGAACCCGAACCCTAACCCTAACCGGAACCCTAACCCTAACCGGAACCCTAACCCTAACCCTAACCCTAACCCTAACCCTAACCCGAACCCTAACCCGAACACTAACCCTAAACCTAAAGAGAACCCTAACCCTAAACTTAACCGGAACCCTAACCCTAACCCTAACCCGAACCCGAACCCTAACCCCTTACCCGAATCCTAACCCTAACCCGAACCCTAACCCTAACCCGAACCCTAACCCTAACCCTAACCCTAACCCTAACCCTAACACTAAACCAAACCCTAACCCTAACCCTAACCCTAACCCGAACCCCAACCCCAAACCTAACCCTAAACCTAACCGGAACCCTCACCCTAACCCTAACCCTAAACCGAACCCTAACCTGAACCCTAACCCTAACCCTAACCCGAAACCCAACCCTAACCCTAAACTTAACCCTAACCCTAACCCTAACAGTAACCCTAACCCTAACCCTAACCCGAACCGGAACCCTAACCCGAACCCTACCCCTAACCCTAATCCGAACCCTAACCCTAACCCTAACCCTAACCTAACCCGAACCCTAACACTAACCAGAACGCTAACCCTAACCCTAACCCTAACCCTCACCCTGCCCCGAAACCTAACCCTAATCCTAACCCTAACCCGAACCCTAACCCGAACCCTAACCCTAACCCTAACCCGAACCCTAACCCTAACCCTAACCCCAACCCGAACCCTAACCCTAACCCTAACCCTAACACGAAACCTATCCTGAACCCTAACCCTAACCCTAACCCGAACCCTAACCCTAACCCTAACCCTAACCCTAACCCTAACACTAAACCAAACCCTAACCCTAAACCTAACCCTAACCCGAACCCTAACCCTAACCCTAACCCTAACCCTAACCGGAACCCTCACCCTAACCCTAAACCTAACCCGAACCCTAACCCTAACCCTAACCTGAACCCTAACCCTAACCCTAACCCTAACACTAACACGAACGGTAACACTAACCCTAACCCCTAACCCTAACCCTAACCCTAACCCAAACCCAAACCCTAACCCTAACCCTAACCCTATCTCGAACCCGAACCCTAACCCGAATCCTACCCCTAACCCTAATCCGAACCCTAAACCTAAACCTAACTCTAACCCTAACCCTAACCCTAACCCGAACCCTAACCCTAACCAGAACCGTAACCCTAACCCTAACCCTAACCCGAACCCTAACACGAACCCTAACCCTAAACCGAACCCTAACCCTAACCCTAACCCTAACCCGAACCCTAACCCTAACCTTAACCGGAACCCTAACCCTAACCGTAACCCGAACCCGAACTCTAACACCTTACCCGAATCCTAACCCTAACCCGAACCCTAACCCGAACCCTAACACTAACCCTAACCCCGAACCCGAACCCTACCCTAACCCTAACCATAACCTGAACCCTAACCCGAACACTAACCCTAACACGAACCCGAACCCTAACCCTAACCCGAACCCGAACCCTAACCCTAATCCTAACCCCGAAACCGAACCCTACCCTAACCCTAAACATAACCCGAACCCTAACCAGAACCCTAACCAGAACCCTAACCCTAACCCGAACCCTAACACGAACCCTAACCCTAAACCGAAACCTAACCCTAACCCTA
>JAVLSZ010000040.1:1182500-1185000 GCA_032313775.1 Urocyon cinereoargenteus
ACCCTAACCCTAACCCGAACCCGAACACTAAACCTAACCCTAACCCGACACCTAGCCCGAACCCTAACGCGAACCCTAACCCTAAGCCTTACCCTAACCCTAACGCTAACCCTACCCCTGACCCTAAACCTAACCCGAACCCTAACCCGAACACGAACCCTAACCCTAACCCTAACCCTAACCCGAACCCTAACCCTAACCCGAACCCTAACACTAAGCCGAACCCTAACCCTAACCCGAACCCGAACCCTAACACTAACCCTAACCGGAACCCTAACCCTAAACCGAACCCGAAACCTAAGCCTAACCCTAACCCGAACCCGAACCCTAACCCTAAACCGAACCCTAACACTAACCCGAACCCTAACCCTAACCCGAACCCGAACCCTAACACTAACCCTAACCAGAACCCTAACCCTAACCCTAACCCGAACCCTAACCCTAACCTTAACCGGAACCCTAACCCTAAACCTAACCCGAACCAGAACTCTAACCCCTTACCCGAATCCTAACCCTAACCCGAACCCTAACCCAAACCCTAACCCTAACCCTAACCCCGAACCCGAACCCTACCCTAACCCTAACCATAACCTGAACCCTAACCCGAACACTAACCCTAACACGAACCCGAAACCTAACCCTAACCCGAACCCGAACCCTAACCCTAACCCTAACCCCGAACCCGAACCCTACCCTAACCCTAACCATAACCCAAACCCTAACCAGAACCCTAACCCTAACCCTAACCCTAACCCGAACCCTAACACGAAACCTAACCCTAAACCGAACCCTAACCCTAACCCTAAACCTAACCCGAAACCTAACCCTAACCTTAACCGGAACCCTAACCCTAAGCCTAACCCTAACCCGAACCCTACCCCGAACCCTAACCCTAACCCTAACCCCGAAACCGAACCCTACCCTAACCCTAACCATAACCCGAACCCTAACCCGAACACTAACCCTAACACGAACCCGAACCCTAAACCTAACCCGAACCCGTACCCGAACCCTAACCCCTTACCCGAATACTAACCCTAACCCGAACCCTAACCTGAACCCTAACCCTAACCCTAACCCTAACCCGAACACTAACCCTAACCCGAACCCTAACCCGAACCCGAACCCTAACCCTAACCAGAAACCGAACCATAACCGTAACCCTAACCCTCACCCGAACCCGACCCGTAACCCTAACCTGAACCCTAACCCGAATCCTACCCCTAACCCTAATCCGAACCCTAACCCTAACCCTAACCATAACCCTAACCCGAACCTTAACCCTAACCCGAACCCTTACCATAACCCTAACCCTAACCCTAACCCTAACCCGAACCAGAACCCTAACCCTAACCCGAACCCGAAACTTAACCCTAACCCTAGCCCGAACCCTAACCCTAACCCTAACCCGAACCCGAACCCTAAACCTAACCCTAACCCGACACCTAGCCCGAACCCTAACGCGAACTGTAACCCTAAGCCTAACCATAACCCTAACCCTAACCCTACCCCTGACCCTAACCCTAACCCGAACCCTAACCCGAACACGAACCCTAACCCTAACACTAACCCTAACCCGAATCCTAACCCTAACCCGAACCCGAACCCTAACCCGAACCCTAACCATAACCCTAACCCCGAACCCGAACCCTAACCCTAACCCTAACCCTAACCCTAACCCGAACCCTAACCCTAACCTGAACCCGAAACCTAACCCTAAACCGACCCAAACCCTAACCCTAACACTAACCCGAACCGTAACCCGAACCTTAACCCTAACGCTAACCCTAACCCTAACCCGAACCCTAACCCTAACCCTAAACCGACCCCTAACCCGAACCCTAACGCGAACCCTAACCCTAACCCTAACCCTAACCCTAACCCGAAACCTAACCCAAACACTAACCCTAACCCTAACCCTAACCCGAACCCTAACCCTAAACCTAACCCTAAACCTAAGCCGAACCCTAACCCTAACCTTAACCGGAACCCTAACCCTAACCCTAAACCTAACCCGAAACCTAACCCTAACACGAACCCTAACCCTAACACTAACCCGAACCCTAACCCTAACACTAACCCTAACCCTAACCCAAACCCTACCCCTAACCTTAACCGGAACCCTAACCCTAACCCGAACCCGAACCCTAACCCTAAACCTAACCCGAACCCTAACCCTAACCCGAACCCTAACCCGAACCCGAACCCTAACCCTAACCCTAACCCGAAACCGAACCCTAACCCTAACCCTAACCCTAACCCTAACCCGAACCCGAACCCTAACCCGAACCCAACCCTAACCCTAACACTAACCCTAAACCGAACCCGAACCCTAACCCTAACCCTAACCCTAACCCTAACACTAACCCTAACCCTAACCCGAAACCTAACCTGAACCCGAACCCTAACCCTAATCCTAACCCGAACCCTAACCCGAACCGTAACCCAAACCCTAACCCTAAACCTAACACTAACCCGAACCCTAACCGTACCATAACCC
>JAVLSZ010000040.1:1190000-1192500 GCA_032313775.1 Urocyon cinereoargenteus
AACCCTAACCCTAACCCGAACCCGAACCCTAACCCGAACCGGAACCCTAACACTAACCCTAACCCAAACCCGAACAATAACCCCTTACCCGAGTCCTAACCCTAAACCGAACCCTAACCCTAACCTTAACCCTAACCACAACGCTAAACCGAACTCTAACCCTAACCCTCACCCTGCCCCGAAACCTAACCCTAATCCTAACCCTAACCCGAACCCTAACCCGTACCCTAACCCTAACCCTAACCCTAACCCGAACCCTAACCCTAACCAGAACCCTAACCCTAACCCTAACCCGAACCCTAACACGAAACCTAACCCTAACCCTAACCCTAACCCTAAGCCTAACCCTAACCCGAACGGTAACCCTAACCCTAACCCCTAACCCTAACCCTAACCCTAACCCTAACCCGAACCCTAACCCTAAACCTAACCCTAACCCTAACCCTAACCCGTACCCGAATCCTCACCCGAACCCTACCCCTAACACTAATCCGAACCCAAAACCTAACCCTAACCCTAACCCTAACCCTAACCCGAACCCTAACCCTAACCGCAACCCTAACCCTAACCCTAACCGTAACCCATACCCGAACCCTAAACCGTATCCTAACCCTAACCCAAACCCGAACCCTAACCCTAACCCTAACCCTAACCCGAACCCTAACCCTAAACTTAACCGGAACCCTAACACTAACCCTAACCCAAACCCGAACAATAACCCCTTACCCGAATCCTAACCCTAACCCTAACCCTAACCCTAACCTTAACCCTAACCCTAACGCTAAACCGAACTCTAACCCTAACCCTCACCCTGCCCCGAACCCTAACCCTAATCCTAACCCTAACCCGAACCCTAACCCGTACCCTAACCCTAACCCTAACCCGAACCCTAACACTACCCTAACCCTAACCCGAACCCTAACCCTAAACTTAACCTGAATCCTAACACTAACCCTAACCCAAACCCGAACCATAACCCCTTACCCGAATCCTAACCCTAACCCGAACCCTATCCCGAACCCTAACCCTAACCCTAACGCCGAACCCGAACCCTAACCCTAACCCTAACCCGAACCCTAACCCGAACCCTAACCCTAACCCGATCCCGAACCCTAACCCTAACCCGAACCCGAACCCTAACCCTAACCCTAACCCAAAACCTAACACTAACCCGAAACCTAAGCCTAACCCGAACCCTAACCCGAACCCTAACACTAACCCTAACCCGACCCCTAACCCGAACCCTAACGCGAACCCTAACCCTAACCCTAGCCCTAATCCTAACCCGAACCTTAACCCTAACGCTAACCCGAACCCTAACCCTAACTTTAACCCTAACCCTAACGCTAAACCGAACCCTAACCCTAACCCTCACCCTGCCCCGAACCCTAACCCTAATCCTAACCCTAACCCGAACCCTAAACCGAACCCTAACCCTAACCCTAACCCGAACCCTAACACTAACCGTAACCCTAACCCTAACCCGAACCCTAAACCTAACCATAACCCTAACCCTAACCCTAACCAGAACCCTAACCCTAACACTAAACCGAACCCTAACCCTAACCCAAAACCGAACCCTAACCCTAACACTAAACCGAACCCTAAACGTAACCTGTACCCTAACCCTAACCCTAACCCTAACTTGAACCCGATCCCTAACCCGAACCCTACACCTAACACTAATCCGAACCCTAACCCTAACCTTAATCCTAACCCTAACCCTAACCCGAACCCGAAGAGTAACCCTAACCCTAACCCTAACCCTAACCCTAAACCGAACCCTAACACTAACCCGAACCCTAACCCCTAACCCTAACCCTAACCCTAACCCTAACCCGAAACCTAACCCTAACCCTACCTCCTAACCCTAACACTAACCCTAAACCGAACCCTAAACCTAACCCGAAACCTAACCCTAAACCGAACACTAACCCGAACCCTAACCCTAAACTGAACCCGAACCCTAACCCTAACCCTAACCCTAACCCGAACCCAACCCGAACCCTAACCCTAACCGTAACCCGAACACTAACCCTAACCCTAACCCGAACCCGAACCCTAAACCTAACCCTAACCCTAACACTAACCCGAACCCTAACCCTAACCCGAACCCTAACCCTAACCCTAACCCTAACCCTAACCCTAACCCTAACCCAAACCCTAACCCTAACCCTAACCCCTAACCCTAACCCTAACCGTAACCCGAACCCTAACCCTAACCCTAAACCTAACACTAAACCGAACCCGAACCCTAACACGTACCCTACCCCTAACCCTAATCCGAAACCTAACCCTAACCCTAACCCTAACCCTAAACCGAACCCGATCCCTAACCCTAACCCAAAACCGAACCCTAACCCTAACCCGAACCCTAACCCTATCCCGAACCCTAACGCGAAACCGAACCCTAACCCTAACCCTAACCGTAACCCGAACCCGAACCCTAACCCTAACCCGAACCCTAACCCTAACACTAACCCTAACCCTAACCCGAACC
>JAVLSZ010000040.1:1195000-1215000 GCA_032313775.1 Urocyon cinereoargenteus
CTAACCCTAACCCTAACCCTAACCCTAACCCGTACCCGAACCCTAACCCGAACCCTACCCCTAACCCTAATCCGAACCCTAACCCTAACCCTAACCCTAACCCGAACCCGAACCCTAACCCTAACCGGAACCCTAACCCTAACCCTAACCCTAACCCTAACCCGAAACCTAACCTGAACCCTAACCCTAACCCTAACCCGAACCCTAACCCTAACCCTAACCCTAACCCGAACCCTAACCCTAACCTTAACCAGAACCCTAACACTAACCCTAACCCGAACCCGAACCCTAACCCCTTACCCGAATCCTAACCCTAACCCGAAACCTAACACGAACCCTAACCCCAACACTAACCCCGAACCCGAACTCTAACCCTAACCCTAACCCGAACCCTAACCCGAACCCTAACCCTAACCCGATCCCGAACCCTAACCCTAACCCGAATCTGAACCCTAACCCTAACACTAACCCAAACCCTAACACTAACCCGAAACCTAACCCTAACCCTAACCCTAACCCGAACCCTAACCCTAACCCTAACCCGAACCCTAACCTGAACCCTAACGCGAACCCTAACCCTAACCCTAACGCTAATCCTAACCCTAACCTTAACCCTAACCCTAACCCGAAACCTAACCCTAACATTAACCCTTACCCTAACCCTAAACCGAACCCTAACCCTAACCCTCACCCTGCCCCGAACCCTAACCCTAATCCTAAACCTAACCCGAACCCTAACCCGAACCCAAACCCTAACCCTAACCCGAACCCTAACCCTAACCCTAACCCTAACCCGAACCCTAACCCCAACCATAACCCTAACCCTAACCCTAACCCGAACCCTAATCCTAACACTAACCCGAACCCTAACCCTAACCCGAACCCTAACCCTAACCGTAACCCTAACCCTAACCCGAACCCTAACCCTAACCCTAACCCCTAACACTAACCCTAAACCTAACCCTAACCCGAACCCTAACCCGAACCCTAACCCTAACCCGATCCCGAACCCTAATCCTAACCCGAATCCGAACCCTACCTAACCCTAACACAAACCCTAACACTAACCCGAACCCTAACCCTAACCCTAACCCTAACCCTAACCCTAACCCGAACCCTAACACTAACCCGAACCCTAACCCCTAACCCTAACCCTAACCCTAAACCTAACCCGAACCCTAACCCTAACCCTACCTCCTAACCCTAACACTAACCCTAAACCGAACCCTAACCCTTACCCGAACCCTAACCCTAACCCGAACACTAACAGGAACCCTAACCCTAACCTGAACCCGAACCCTAACCCTAACCCTAACCCGAACCCAACCCGAACCCTTACCCTAACAGTAAACCGAATCCTATCCCTAACCCGAACCTTAACCCGAACCCTAACCCTAACCATAACCCCGAACCCGAACCCTAACCCTAACCCTAACCCTAACCCGAACCCTAACCCGAACCCGAACCCTAACTCTAACCCGAACCCGAACCCTAACCCTAACCCTAACCCGAACCCTAACCCTAACACGAACCCTAACCCTAACCCTAACCTGAACCCTAACCCTAACCCTAACCCGACACCTATCCCGAACCCTAACGCGAAACCTAACCCTAACCCTAAACCTAACACTAACCCTAACCCTAAACCGAACCCTAACCCGAACCCGAACCCTAACCCTAACCCGAACCCTAACCCTAACCCAATCCCTAACCCTAACCCGAACCCTAACACTAACCCGAATCCTAACCCTAACCTGAACCCGAACCCTAACACTAACCCTAACCGGAAACCTAAACCTAACCCGAACCATAACCCTAACCCAAACCCTAACCCTAACCCGAACCCTAACCCGAACACTAACCCGAACCCTAACCCTAACCCGAACCCTAACCCTAACCCTAACCCGAACACGAACCTTAACACTAACCCTAACCCTAACCCTAACCCGAACCCTAACCCGAACCCTAACCCTAACCCGAACCCTACCCTAACCCTAACCCCGAACCCGAACCCTACCCTAACCCTAACGATAAACCGAATCCTAACCCGAACACTAACCCTAACACGAACCCGAACCCTAAACCTAATCCGAACCCGAACCCTAACCCTAAACCTAACCCGAACCCTAAGCCTAACCCTAACCCTAAACCGAACCCTAACCCTAAACCTAAACCGAACACTAACCCTAAGCCTAACATGAACTCTAACCCTAACCCTAACCCGAACCCTAACCCTAAACCTAACCCGACCCCTAACCCGAACCCTAACATATACCCTAACCCTAACCTTAACCCTAACCCTAACCCGAACCCTAAACCTAACCCTAACCCTAACCCGAACCCTAACCCTAATGCGAACCCTAACCCTAACCCTAACCCGAACCCGAACCCTAACACATACCCTAACCCTAACCTTAACCCTAAACCTAACCCGAACCCTAATCCTCCCCCTAAACCGAACCCTAACCCTATACCTAACCCGAACCCAAAACCTAAGCCTAACATGAACTCTAACCCTAACCCGAACCCTAACCCTAACACTAACCCTAACGCGAACCCTAACCCTAACCCTAAACCGAACCCTAACCCGAACCCTAACACATACCCTAATCCTAACCCTAACCCTAACCCGAACCCGAACCCTAATCCGAACCCTACCCCTAACCCTAATCCGAAACCTAACCCTAACCCTAACCCTATGCCGAACCCTAAACCTAACCCTAACCCTAACCCTAACCCTAACCCTAACCCTAACCCAAACCCTAAACCGAACACTAACCCGAACCCGAACCCTAACCCTAACCCTAACCCGAACCCTAACCCTAACCCGAACCCTAACACTAACCCGAACACTAACCCGAACCCGAACCCTAACCCTAACCCTAACCCGAACCCTAACCCTAACCCGAACCCTAACACTAACCCGAACCCTAACCCGAACCCGAACCTAACACTAACCCGAACCCTAACCCGATCCCGAACCCTAACCCTAACACTAACCGTAAACTGAACCCGAACCCTAACCCTAACCCTAACCCTAACCCGAACCCTAACCCTAACCCGAACCCTAACACTAACCCGAACCCTAACCCTAACACGAACCCGAACCCTAACCCTAACCTTAACCGGAACCCTAACCCTAACCCGAAACCTAACCCTAACCCAAACCCTAACCCTAAACCGAACCCTAACCCGAACCCTAACCCGAACCCTAAACCTAACCCGAACCCTAACCCTAACCCTAAACCGAACCCAAACCCTAACCCGAACCCTAACACTAAACCTAACCCTAACCCTAACACGAACCCTAACCCTAACCCTAACCCTAACCCGAACCTTAACACTAACCCTACCCCGAACATTAACCCTAACCATAAACCTAACCCTAAACCTAACCCTAACCCGAACCCTAACCCTAACCCTAACCCTAACCCAAAACCTAACCCTAACCCTAACTCTAAACCGAACCCTAACCTGAACCCTAAACCTAACCCTAAACCGAACCCTAAACCTAACCCTAACCCTAACCCTAACCCTAACCCTAACCCTAACCCGAACACTAACCCTAACCCTAACCCTAACCCGAACCCTGACCCTAACCCTAACCCTAACCCTAACCCTAACCCGAAACTGAACCCTAACCCTAACCCTAACCCTAACTGTAACCCGAACCCGAACCCTAACTCTAACCCGAACCCTAACCCTAACACTAACCCTAACACTAACCCGAACCCTAACCCTAACCCGAACCCTAACCCTAACCCGAACCCTAACCCAAACTCTAACCCTAACCCGAACCCGAACCCTAACCCTAACCCGAACCCTAAACCTAACCCGAACCCTAACACTAACACTAACCCGAATCCGAACCCTAACCCTAACCCTAACCCGAACCCTAACCCGAACCCGAACCCTGACCTAACCCTAACCCTAAACCGAACATTAACCCTAACACTAACCCGACACCTAACCTGAACCCTAACGCGAACCCTAACCCTAACCCTAACCCTAACCCGAACCTTAACCCTAACCCTAACCCTAAACCTAAACCTAACCCTAACCCGAAATTGAACCCTAACCCTAACCCTAACCGTAACCCGAACCCGAACCCTAACTCTAACCCGAACCCTAACCCTAACTCTAACCCTAAACCTAACACGAACCCTAACCCGAACCCGAACCCTAACCCTAACCCTAACCCTAAACCGAATCCTAACCCTAACCCTAACCCTAACCCGAACCCTAACCCTAACCCTAACCCTAACCCGAACCCTAAGCCTAAACCTAAACCTAACCCTAACCCGAAACTGAACCCTAACCCTAACCCTAACCCTAACCCGAACGGTAACCCTAACCCTAACCCCAAACCCTAACCCTAACCCGAACCCGAACCCTAACCCTAACCCTAACCCTAACTCGAACCCGAACCCTAACCCGAACCCTACCCCTAACCCTAATCCGAACCCTAACCCTAACCCTAACCCTAACCCGAACCCTAACCCTAACCCTAACCCTAACACGAATCCTATCCTGAACCCTAACCCTAACCCGAACCCTAACCCTAACACTAACCCTAACCCGAACCCTAACCCTAAACCTAACCCGAACCCTAAACCTAACCCTAACCCGAACCCTAACCCTAACCCTAACCCTAACACTAACTCGAACGGTAACCCTAACCCTAACACCTAACCCTAACCCTAACCCTAACCCAAACCCTAACCCTAACCCTAACCCTAACCCTAACCCTAACTCGAACACGAACCCTAACCCGAACCCTACCCCTAACCCTAATCCGAACCCTAACCCTAACCCTAACCCTAACCCGAATCCTAACCTTAACCAGAACCCTAACCCTAACCCTAACCCTAACCCGAACCCTAACACGAACCCTAACCCTAAACCGAACCCTAAACCTAACCCTAACCCTAACCCGAACCCTAACCCTAAAGTTAACCGGAACCCTAACCCTAACCCTAACCCGAACCCGAACTCTAACCCCTTACCCGAATCCTAACCCTAACCCGAACCCTAACCCGAACCCTAACCCTAACCCTAAACCCGAACCCGAACCCTACCCTAACCCTAACCATAACCCGAACACTAACCCGAACACTAACACTAACACGAACCCGAACCCTAACCCGAACCCGAACCCGAACCCTAACCCTAACCCTAACCCGAACCCTAACCCTAACCCGAACCCTAACCCTATACCTAACCCTAACCCGAAACCTAACGCTAACCCTAACCCTAACCGTAACCCAAGCCTAACCCGAACCCTAACCCGAACCCTAAACCTAACCCTAACCTGCACCCTAACCCTAACGCTAACCCTAACCCGAACACGAACCCTAACCCTAACCCTAACCGAAACCCTAACCCTAACCCTAACCCTAACCAGAACCCGAACCCTAACCCCTTACCCGAATCCTAACCCTAACCCGAACCCTAACCCCAAACCTAATCCTAACCCTAACCCCGAACCCTAACCCTTACCCTAACCCTAACACTAACCCGAACCCTAACCCGAACCCGAACCCTAACCCTAACCCGAAACCTAACCCTAACGCTAACCCTAACCCGAACCCTAACCCTAACCCTAACCCGACACCTATCCCGAACCCTAACGCGAACCCTAACCCTAAACCTAACCCTAACCCTAACACTAACCCTAACCCGAACCCGAACCCTAACCCGAACCCGAACCCTAACCCTAACCCGAACCCTAACACTAACCCAAACCCTAACCCTAACCCGAACCCTAACACTAACCCGAACCCTAACCCTAACCTGAACCCGAACCCTAACACTAACCCTAACCGGAACGCTAACCCTAACCCGAACCCTAACCCTAAACCAAACACTAACCCTAACCCGAACCCTAACCCGAACCCGAACCCGAACCCTAACCCTAACCCGAACCCTAACCCTAACCCGAACCCGAACACGAACCCAAACCATAACCCTAACCCTAACCCGAACCCTAAACCGAACCCTACCCCTAACTCTAATCCGAAGCCTAACCCTAAACCTAACCCTAACCCTAACTCGAACCTTAACCCTAACCCGAACCCTAACCCTAACCCTAACACTAACCCTAACCCTAACCCGAACCCTAACCCGAACCCGAACCCTAACCCTAACCCTAACCCTAACTCTAAACCGAACCCTAACCTGAACCCTAAACCTAACCCTAAACCGAACCCTAAACCTAACCCTAACCCTAACCCTAACCCTAACCCGAACACTAACCCTAACCCTAACCCTAACCCGAACCCTGACCCTAACCCTAACCCTAACCCTAACCCTAACCCGAAACTGAACCCTAACCCTAACCCTAACCGTAACCCGAACCCTAACTCTAACCCGAACCCTAACCCTAACACTAACCCTAACCCTAACCCGAACCCTAACCCTAACCCGAACCCTAACCCTAACCCGAACCCTAACCCAAACTCTAACCCTAACCCGAACCCGAACCCTAACCCTAACCCGAACCCTAAACCTAACCCGAACCCTAACACTAACACTAACCCGAATCCGAACCCTAACCCTAACCCTAACCCGAACCTTAACCCGAACCCGAACCCTGACCTAACCCTAACCCTAAACCGAACATTAACCCTAACACTAACCCGACACCTAACCTGAACCCTAACGCGAACCCTAACCCTAACCCTAACCCTAACCCGAACCTTAACCCTAACCCTACCCCGAACCTTAACCCTAACCCTAACCCTAAACCTAAACCTAACACTAACCCGAAATTGAACCCTAACCCTAACCCTAACCGTAACCCGAACCCGAACCCTAACTCTAACCCGAACCCTAACCCTAACTCTAACCCTAAACCTAACACGAACCCTAACCCGAACCCGAACCCTAACCCTAACCCTAACCCTAAACCGAATCCTAACCCTAACCCTAACCCTCACCCGAACCCTAACCCTAACCCTAACCCTAACCCGAACCCTAAGCCTAAACCTAAACCTAACCCTAACCCGAAACTGAACCCTAACCCTAACCCTAACCCTAACCCGAACGGTAACCCTAACCCTAACCCCAAACCCTAACCCTAACCCGAACCCGAACCCTAACCCTAACCCTAACCCTAACTCGAACCCGAACCCTAACCCGAACCATACCCCTAACCCTAATCCGAACCCTAACCCTAACCCTAACCCTAACCCGAACCCTAACCCGAACCCTAACCCTAACACGAATCCTATCCTGAACCCTAACCCTAACCCGAACCCTAACCCTAACACGAATCCTATCCTGAACCCTAACCCTAACCCGAACCCTAACCCTAACCCTAACCCGAACCCTAACCCTAACCCTAACCCTAACCCTAACCCTAACCCTAACTCGAACACGAACCCTAACCCGAACCCTACCCCTAACCCTAATCCGAACCCTAACCCTAACCCTAACCCTAACCCGAATCCTAACCCTAACCAGAACCCTAACCCTAACCCTAACCCTAACCCGAACCCTAACACGAACCCTAACCCTAAACCGAACCCTAAACCTAACCCTAACCCTAACCCTAACCCTAACCCTAACCCTTACCCGAACCCAAACCCTAACCCTAACCCCTAACCCTGACTCTAACCCTAACCCTAACCCTAACCCTAACCCTAATCCTAACCCTAACCCGAACACTAACCCGTACCCTAACCCTAAACCTAACCCTAACCCGAACCCTAACCCTAACCAGAACCCTAACCCTAACCCTAACCCGAACCCTAACACGAAACCTAACCCTAACCCTAACCCTAACCCTAAGCCTAACCCTAACCCGAACGGTAACCCTAACCCTAACCCCTAACCCTAACCCTAACCCTAACCCTAACCCGAACCCTAACCCTAACCCTAACCCTAACCCTAACCCGTACCCGAATCCTCACCCGAACCCTACCCCTAACAATAATCCGAACCCAAAACCTAACCCTAACCCTAACCCTAACCCTAACCCGAACCCTAACCCTAACCGCAACCCTAACCCTAACCCTAACCCATACCCGAACCCTAAACCGTACCCTAACCCTAACCCAAACCCGAACCCTAACCCTAACCCTAACCCTAACCCGAACCCTAACCCTAAACTTAACCGGAACCCTAACACTAACCCTAACCCAAACCCGAACAATAACCCCTTACCCGAATCCTAACCCTAACCCGAACCCTAACCCTAACCTTAACCCTAACCCTAACGCTAAACCGAACTCTAACCCTAACCCTCACCCTGCCCCGAACCCTAACCCTAATCCTAACCCTAACCCGAACCCTAACCCGTACCCTAACCCTAACCCTAACCCGAACCCTAACACTACCCTAACCCTAACCCGAACCCTAACCCTAAACTTAACCTGAATCCTAACACTAACCCTAACCCAAACCCGAACCATAACACCTTACCCGAATCCTAACCCTAACCCGAACCCTAACCCGAACCCTAACCCTAACCCTAACGCCGAACCCGAACCCTAACCCTAACCCTAACCCGAACCCTAACCCGAACCCTAACCCTAACCCGATCCCGAACCCTAACCCTAACCCGAACCCGAACCCTAACCCTAACCCTAACCCAAAACCTAACACTAACCCGAAACCTAAGCCTAACCCGAACCCTAACCCGAACCCTAAAACTAACCCTAACCCGACCCCTAACCCGAACCCTAACGCGAACCCTAACCCTAACCCTAGCCCTAATCCTAACCCGAACCTTAACCCTAACGCTAACCCGAACCCTAACCCTAACTTTAACCCTAACCCTAACGCTAAACCGAACCCTAACCCTAACCCTCACCCTGCCCGAACCCTAACCCTAATCCTAACCCTAACCCGAACCCTAAACCGAACCCTAACCCTAACCCTAACCCGAACCCTAACACTAACCGTAACCCTAACCCTAACCCGAACCCTAAACCTAACCATAACCCTAACCCTAACCCTAACCCGAACCCTAACCCTAACACTAACCCGAACCCTAACCCTAACCCAAAACCGAACCCTAACCCTAACACTAAACCGAACCCTAAACGTAACCTGTACCCTAACCCTAACCCTAACCCTAACTTGAACCCGATCCCTAACCCGAACCCTACACCTAACACTAATCCGAACCCTAACCCTAACCTTAATCCTAACCCTAACCCTAACCCGAACCCGAAGAGTAACCCTAACCCTAACCCTAACCCTAACCCTAAACCGAACCCTAACACTAACCCGAACCCTAACCCCTAACCCTAACCCTAACCCTAACCCTAACCCGAAACCTAACCCTAACCCTACCTCCTAACCCTAACACTAACCCTAAACCGAACCCTAAACCTAACCCGAAACCTAACCCTAAACCGAACACTAACCCGAACCCTAACCCTAAACTGAACCCGAACCCTAACCCTAACCCTAACCCTAACCCGAACCCAACCCTAACCCTAACCCTAACCGTAACCCGAACACTAACCCTAACCCTAACCCGAACCCGAACCCTAAACCTAACCCTAACCCTAACACTAACCCGAACCCTAACCCGAACCCTAACCCTAACCCTAACCCTAACCCTAACCCTAACCCTAACCCTAACCCAAACCCTAACCCTAACCCTAACCCCTAACCCTAACCCTAACCGTAACCCGAACCCTAACCCTAACCCTAAACCTAACACTAAACCGAACCCGAACCCTAACACGTACCCTACCCCTAACCCTAATCCGAAACCTAACCCTAACCCTAACCCTAACCCTAAACCGAACCCGAACCCTAACCCTAACCCAAAACCGAACCCTAACCCTAACCCGAACCCTAACCCTATCCCGAACCCTAACGCGAAACCGAACCCTAACCCTAACCCTAACCGTAACCCGAACCCGAACCCTAACCCTAACCCGAACCCTAACCCTAACACTAACCCTAACCCTAACCCGAACCCTAACCCTAACGCGAACCCTAACCCTAACCCGAAACCTAACCCAAACTCTAACCCTAACCCGAACCTTAACCCTGCCCTAACCCGAAACTTAACCCTAACCCTAACCCTAACCCTAATCCTAACCCTAACCCTAACCCTAAACCTAAACCTAACCCTAACCCTAACCCGAACCCTAACCCTAACCTAACCCAAACCCGAACCCTAACCTGAAACCTAACACTAACCCTAACCCGAACCCTAACCCTAAACCTAACCCTAACCCGAACCCTAACCCTAATCCTAACCCTAACCCTAACCCTAACCCGAACCCGAACCCTAACCCTAACCCTAACCCGAAACCTAACCCTAACCCTAACCCTAACCCGAACGGTAACACTAACCCTAACCCCTAACCCTAACCCTAAACCTAACCCTAACCCGAACCCTAACCCTAACCCTATCCCTCACCCTAACCCGAACCCGAACCCTAACACGAACCCTACCCCTAACCCTAATCCGAACCCTAACCCTAACCCTAACCCTACCCTAACCCGAACCCGAACCCTAACCCTAACCCAAAAACTAACCCTTACCCTAACCCTAACCCTAACCCGAACGCTAACCCGAACCCTAACCCTAACCCTAACCCGAACCCTAACCCTAACCCAAACCCGAACCCTAACCCTAACCTTAACCGGAACCTTAACCCTAACCCTAACCCGAAACCTAACCCTAACCCTAACCGTAACCCGAACCCTACACTAACCCTAACCCCTAACGCTAACCGTAACCCTAAACCGAACCTTAACCCTAACCCTAAACCTAAACCTAACCCGAACCCGAACCCTAACCCGAACCCTGGCCCTACCCCTAACCCTAACCCTAACACTAACCCAACACCGAACCCTAACCCTAACCCTAACTTAACCCGAACCCGAACCCTAACCCTAACCCGAACCCTAACCCTAACACTAACCCTAACCCTAACCCGAACCCTAACCCTAAGCCGAACACTAACCCTAACCCGAAACCTAACCCAAACTCTAACCCTAACCCGAATCCGACCCTAACCCTAACCCGAACCCTAACCCTAACCCGAACCCTAACCCTAACACTAACCCGAACACTAACCCTAACACTAACCCTAACCCTAACCCGAAACCTAACCCTAACCTTAACTGGAACCCTAACCCTAACCCGAACCCGAACCCTAACCCTAACCCTAACCCGAACCCTAACCCAAACCCGAACCCTACCCCTAACCCTAACCCGAACCCTAACACTAATCATAACCCTAACCCTAACCCTAACCCTAAACCTAACCCGAAACCTAACCCTAACCCGAACCCTAACCCTAACCCTAACCCTAACCCTAACCCTAACCCGAACCCTAACCCTAAACCTAACCGTAACCCGAACCCGAACCCTAACCCGAACCCGACCCCTAACCCTAACCCGAACCCTAACCCGAACCCTAACCCTAACCCTAACCCGATCCCGAACCCTAACCCTAACCCGAACCCGAACCCTAACCCTAACCCTAACCCAAAACCTAACACTAACCCGAAACCTAAGCCTAACCCGAACCCTAACCCGAACCCTAAAACTAACCCTAACCCGACCCCTAACCCGAACCCTAACGCGAACCCTAACCCTAACCCTAGCCCTAATCCTAACCCGAACCTTAACCCTAACGCTAACCCGAACCCTAACCCTAACTTTAACCCTAACCCTAACGCTAAACCGAACCCTAACCCTAACCCTCACCCTGCCCGAACCCTAACCCTAATCCTAACCCTAACCCGAACCCTAAACCGAACCCTAACCCTAACCCTAACCCGAACCCTAACACTAACCGTAACCCTAACCCTAACCCGAACCCTAAACCTAACCATAACCCTAACCCTAACCCTAACCCGAACCCTAACCCTAACACTAACCCGAACCCTAACCCTAACCCAAAACCGAACCCTAACCCTAACACTAAACCGAACCCTAAACGTAACCTGTACCCTAACCCTAACCCTAACCCTAACTTGAACCCGATCCCTAACCCGAACCCTACACCTAACACTAATCCGAACCCTAACCCTAACCTTAATCCTAACCCTAACCCTAACCCGAACCCGAAGAGTAACCCTAACCCTAACCCTAACCCTAACCCTAAACCGAACCCTAACACTAACCCGAACCCTAACCCCTAACCCTAACCCTAACCCTAACCCTAACCCGAAACCTAACCCTAACCCTACCTCCTAACCCTAACACTAACCCTAAACCGAACCCTAAACCTAACCCGAAACCTAACCCTAAACCGAACACTAACCCGAACCCTAACCCTAAACTGAACCCGAACCCTAACCCTAACCCTAACCCTAACCCGAACCCAACCCTAACCCTAACCCTAACCGTAACCCGAACACTAACCCTAACCCTAACCCGAACCCGAACCCTAAACCTAACCCTAACCCTAACACTAACCCGAACCCTAACCCGAACCCTAACCCTAACCCTAACCCTAACCCTAACCCTAACCCTAACCCTAACCCAAACCCTAACCCTAACCCTAACCCCTAACCCTAACCCTAACCGTAACCCGAACCCTAACCCTAACCCTAAACCTAACACTAAACCGAACCCGAACCCTAACACGTACCCTACCCCTAACCCTAATCCGAAACCTAACCCTAACCCTAACCCTAACCCTAAACCGAACCCGAACCCTAACCCTAACCCAAAACCGAACCCTAACCCTAACCCGAACCCTAACCCTATCCCGAACCCTAACGCGAAACCGAACCCTAACCCTAACCCTAACCGTAACCCGAACCCGAACCCTAACCCTAACCCGAACCCTAACCCTAACACTAACCCTAACCCTAACCCGAACCCTAACCCTAACGCGAACCCTAACCCTAAACCGAAACCTAACCCAAACTCTAACCCTAACCCGAACCTTAACCCTGCCCTAACCCGAAACTTAACCCTAACCCTAACCCTAACCCTAATCCTAACCCTAACCCTAACCCTAAACCTAAACCTAACCCTAACCCTAACCCGAACCCTAACCCTAACCTAACCCAAACCCGAACCCTAACCTGAAACCTAACACTAACCCTAACCCGAACCCTAACCCTAAACCTAACCCTAACCCGAACCCTAACCCTAATCCTAACCCTAACCCTAACCCTAACCCGAACCCGAACCCTAACCCTAACCCTAACCCGAAACCTAACCCTAACCCTAACCCTAACCCGAACGGTAACACTAACCCTAACCCCTAACCCTAACCCTAAACCTAACCCTAACCCGAACCCTAACCCTAACCCTATCCCTCACCCTAACCCGAACCCGAACCCTAACACGAACCCTACCCCTAACCCTAATCCGAACCCTAACCCTAACCCTAACCCTACCCTAACCCGAACCCGAACCCTAACCCTAACCCGAAAACTAACCCTTACCCTAACCCTAACCCTAACCCGAACGCTAACCCGAACCCTAACCCTAACCCTAACCCGAACCCTAACCCTAACCCAAACCCGAACCCTAACCCTAACCTTAACCGGAACCTTAACCCTAACCCTAACCCGAAACCTAACCCTAACCCTAACCGTAACCCGAACCCTACACTAACCCTAACCCCTAACGCTAACCGTAACCCTAAACCGAACCTTAACCCTAACCCTAAACCTAAACCTAACCCGAACCCGAACCCTAACCCGAACCCTGGCCCTACCCCTAACCCTAACCCTAACACTAACCCAACACCGAACCCTAACCCTAACCCTAACTTAACCCGAACCCGAACCCTAACCCTAACCCGAACCCTAACCCTAACACTAACCCTAACCCTAACCCGAATCCTAACCCTAAGCCGAACACTAACCCTAACCCGAAACCTAACCCAAACTCTAACCCTAACCCGAATCCGACCCTAACCCTAACCCGAACCCTAACCCTAACCCGAACCCTAACCCTAACACTAACCCGAACACTAACCCTAACACTAACCCTAACCCTAACCCGAAACCTAACCCTAACCTTAACTGGAACCCTAACCCTAACCCGAACCCGAACCCTAACCCTAACCCTAACCCGAACCCTAACCCAAACCCGAACCCTACCCCTAACCCTAACCCGAACCCTAACACTAATCATAACCCTAACCCTAACCCTAACCCTAAACCTAACCCGAAACCTAACCCTAACCCGAACCCTAACCCTAACCCTAACCCTAACCCTAACCCGAACCCTAACCCTAAACCTAACCGTAACCCGAACCCGAACCCTAACCCGAACCCGACCCCTAACCCTAATCCGAACCCTAACCCTAACCCTAACCCTAACCCGAACACGAACCCTAACCCTTACCGGAACCCTAACCCTAACCGGAACCCTAACCCTAACCCTAACCCTAACCCTAACCCGAACCCTAACCCGATCCCTAACCCTAACCCTAAACAGAACCCTAACCCTAAACTTAACCGGAACCCTAACCCTAACCCTAAGCCGAACCCGAACACTAACCCCTTACCCGAATCCTAACCCTAACCCGAACCCTAACCCTAACCCGAACCCTAACCCTAACCCTAACCCTAACCCTAACACTAAACCAAACCCTAACCCTAACCCTAACCCTAACCCGAACCCTAACCCTAACCCTAAACCTAACCCTAACCGGAACCCTCAACCTAACCCTAACCCTAACCCGAACCCTAACCTGAACCCTAACCCTAACCCGAACCCTAACCCTAACACGAATCCTATCCTCAACCCTAACCCTAACCCGAACCCTAACCCTAACCCTAACCCGAACCCTAACCCTAACCCTAACCCTAACCCTAACCCTAACCCTAACCCTAACTCGAACACGAACCCTAACCCGAACCCTACCCCTAACCCTAATCCGAACCCTAACCCTAACCCTAACCCTAACCCGAATCCTAACCCTAACCAGAACCCTAACCCTAACCCTAACCCTAACCCGAACCCTAACACGAACCCTAACCCTAAACCGAACCCTAAACCTAACCCTAACCCTAACCCGAACCCTAACCCTAAAGTTAACCGGAACCCTAACCCTAACCCTAACCCGAACCCGAACTCTAACCCCTTACCCGAATCCTAACCCTAACCCGAACCCTAACCCGAACCCTAACCCTAACCCTAAACCCGAACCCGAACCCTACCCTAACCCTAACCATAACCCGAACACTAACCCGAACACTAACACTAACACGAACCCGAACCCTAACCCGAACCCGAACCCGAACCCTAACCCTAACCCTAACCCGAACCCTAACCCTAACCCGAACCCTAACCCTATACCTAACCCTAACCCGAAACCTAACGCTAACCCTAACCCTAACCGTAACCCAAGCCTAACCCGAACCCTAAACCGAACCCTAAACCTAACCCTAACCTGAACCCTAACCCTAACGCTAACCCTAACCCGAACACGAACCCTAACCCTAACCCTAACCGAAACCCTAACCCTAACCCTAACCCTAACCAGAACCCGAACCCTAACCCCTTACCCGAATCCTAACCCTAACCCGAACCCTAACCCCAAACCTAATCCTAACCCTAACCCGAACCCTAACCCTTACCCTAACCCTAACACTAACCCGAACCCTAACCCGAACCCGAACCCTAACCCTAACCCGAACCCTAACCCTAACCCAAACCCTAACCCTAACCCGAACCCTAACACTAACCCGAACCCTAACCCTAACCTGAACCCGAACCCTAACACTAACCCTAACCGGAACTCTAAACCTAACCCGAACCCTAACCCTAAACCAAACACTAAACCTAACCCGAACCCTAACCCGAACCCGAACCCGAACCCTAACCCTAACCCGAACCCTAACCCTAACCCGAACCCGAACACGAACCCAAACCATAACCCTAACCCTAACCCGAACCCTAAACCGAACCCTACCCCTAACTCTAATCCGAAGCCTAACCCTAAACCTAACCCTAACCCTAACTCGAACCTTAACCCTAACCCGAACCCTAACCCTAACCCTAACACTAACCCTAACCCTAACCCGAACCCTAACCCGAACCCGAACCCTAACCCTAACCCTAACCCTAACTCTAAACCGAACCCTAACCTGAACCCTAAACCTAACCCTAAACCGAACCCTAAACCTAACCCTAACCCTAACCCTAACCCTAACCCGAACACTAACCCTAACCCTAACCCTAACCCGAACCCTGACCCTGACCCTAACCCTAACCCTAACCCTAACCCGAAACTGAACCCTAACCCTAACCCTAACCGTAACCCGAACCCGAACCCTAACTCTAACCCTAACCCTAACCCTAACACTAACCCTAACCCTAACCCGAACCCTAACCCTAACCCGAACCCTAACCCTAACCCGAACCCTAAACCAAACTCTAACCCTAACCCGAACCCGAACCCTAACCCTAACCCGAACCCTAAACCTAACCCGAACCCTAACACTAACACTAACCCGAATCCGAACCCTAACCCTAACCCTAACCCGAACCTTAACCCGAACCCGAACCCTGACCTAACCCTAACCCTAAACCGAACATTAACCCTAACACTAACCCGACACCTAACCTGAACCCTAACGCGAACCCTAACCCTAACCCTAACCCTAACCCGAACCTTAACCCTAACCCTACCCCGAACCTTAACCCTAACCCTAACCCTAAACCTAAACCTAACACTAACCCGAAATTGAACCCTAACCCTAACCCTAACCGTAACCCGAACCCGAACCCTAACTCTAACCCGAACCCTAACCCTAACTCTAACCCTAAACCTAACACGAACCCTAACCCGAACCCGAACCCTAACCCTAACCCTAACCCTAAACCGAATCCTAACCCTAACCCTAACCCTAACCCGAACCCTAACCCTAACCCTAACCCTAACCCGAACCCTAACCCTAAACCTAAACCTAACCCTAACCCGAAACTGAACCCTAACCCTAACCCTAACCCTAACCCGAACGGTAACCCTAACCCTAACCCCAAACCCTAACCCTAACCCGAACCCGAACCCTAACCCTAACCCTAACCCTAACTCGAACCCGAACCCTAACCCGAACCATACCCCTAACCCTAATCCGAACCCTAACCCTAACCCTAACCCTAACCCGAACCCTAACCCGAACCCTAACCCTAACACGAATCCTATCCTGAACCCTAACCCTAACCCGAACCCTAACCCTAACACGAATCCTATCCTCAACCCTAACCCTAACCCGAACCCTAACCCTAACCCTAACCCGAACCCTAACCCTAACCCTAACCCTAACCCTAACCCTAACTCGAACACGAACCCTAACCCGAACCCTACCCCTAACCCTAATCCGAACCCTAACCCTAACCCTAACCCTAACCCGAATCCTAACCCTAACCAGAACCCTAACCCTAACCCTAACCCTAACCCGAACCCTAACACGAACCCTAACCCTAAACCGAACCCTAAACCTAACCCTAACCCTAACCCGAACCCTAACCCTAAAGTTAACCGGAACCCTAACCCTAACCCTAACCCGAACCCGAACTCTAACCCCTTACCCGAATCCTAACCCTAACCCGAACCCTAACCCGAACCCTAACCCTAACCCTAAACCCGAACCCGAACCCTACCCTAACCCTAACCATAACCCGAACACTAACCCGAACACTAACACTAACACGAACCCGAACCCTAACCCGAACCCGAACCCGAACCCTAACCCTAACCCTAACCCGAACCCTAACCATAACCCGAACCCTAACCCTATACCTAACCCTAACCCGAAACCTAACGCTAACCCTAACCCTAACCGTAACCCAAGCCTAACCCGAACCCTAACCCGAACCCTAAACCTAACCCTAACCTGAACCCTAACCCTAACGCTAACCCTAACCCGAACACGAACCCTAAACCTAACCCTAACCGAAACCCTAACCCTAACCCTAAACCTAACCAGAACCCGAACCCTAACCCCTTACCCGAATCCTAACCCTAACCCGAACCCTAACCCCAAACCTAATCCTAACCCTAACCCGAACCCTAACCCTTACCCTAACCCTAACACTAACCCGAACCCTAACCCGAACCCGAACCCTAACCCTAACCCGAACCCTAACCCTAACGCTAACCCTAACCCGAAACCTAACCCTAACCCTAACCCGACACCTATCCCGAACCCTAACGCGAACCCTAACCCTAAACCTAACCCTAACCCTAACACTAACCCTAACCCTAACCCGAACCCTAACCCGAACCCGAACCCTAACCCTAACCCGAACCCTAACACTAACCCAAACCCTAAGCCTAACCCGAACCCTAACACTAACCCGAACCCTAACCCTAACCTGAACCCGAACCCTAACACTAACCCTAACCGGAACCCTAACACTAACCCGAACCCTAACCCTAAACCAAACACTAACCCTAACCCGAACCCTAACCCGAACCCGAACCCGAACCCTAACCCTAACCCGAACCCTAACCCTAACCCGAACCCGAACACGAACCCAAACCATAACCCTAACCCTAACCCGAACCCTAAACCGAACCCTACCCCTAACTCTAATCCGAAGCCTAACCCTAAACCTAACCCTAACCCTAACCCGAACCTTAACCCTAACCCGAACCCTAACCCTAACCCTAACCCTAACCCGAACTCTACCCCGAACACTAAACCTAACCCTAACCCGAACCCTAACGCTAACCCTAACCCTAAACCTAAACCGAACCCTACCCCTAACCTTAACCGGAACCCTAACCTTAACCCTAACCCGAACACGAACCCTAACCCCTTACCCGAATCCTAACCCTAACCCGAACCCTAACTCGAACCCTAACCAAAACCCTAACCCCGAACCCTAACCCTAACCCTAACCCGAACCCGAACCCTAACCCGAACCCTAAACCTAACCCGAACCCGAACCCTAACCCTAACCCGAACCCGAACCCTAACCCTAACACTAAACCGAACCCTAAACCTAACCTGAACCCTAACCCTAACCCTAACCCTAACCCGAACCCTAACTCTAACCCTTACCCGACCGCTAACCCGAACCCTAACGCGAACCCTAACCCTAACCCTAACCCTAACCCGAACCTTAACCCTAACCCTAACCCGAACACTGACCCTAACCCTAACCCTAACCTTAACCCTAAACCGAACCCTAACCCTAACCCTAACCCTAACCCGAACCCTAACCCTAACCCACCCTAACCCGAACCCTAATCCGAACCCTAACCCTAACCCTAACGCGAAACCTAACCCTAACCCTAACCCTAACCCGAACCCTAAACCTAACCATAACACTAACTCTAACCCTAAATCGAACCCTAACCATAACCCTAAACCGAAGCCTAACCCCAACCGTAACCCTAACCCTAACCCGAACCTTAACCCTAACCCTAACCCCTAACCCTAACCCTAACCCTAACCCGAACCCTAACCCTAACCCTAACCCTAAACCGAACCCGAACCCTAACCCGAACCCTACCCCTAACCCTAATCCGAACCCTAACCCTAACCTTAACCCTAACCCTAAACCTATACCGAACCCGAACCCTAACCCTAACCCTAACCCTAACCCTAAGCCTAACCCTAACACTAACCCGAACCCTAACCCCTAACCGTAACCCTAAACCTAACCCTAACCCGAACCCTAACACTAACACTACCTCCTAAACCTAACCCTAACCCTAACCCGAACCCTAACCCTAACCCGAACCCTAATCCTAACCCTAACCCTAACCCGAACCCTGACCATAACCCGAACCCGAACCCTACTCCTAACCCGAACCCTAACCCTAACCCGAACCCTAACCCTAACACTAACCCTAAACCGAACCCGAACCCTAACCCTAACCCGAACCCGAACCCAACCCGAACCCTAACCCTAACAGTAACCCGAATCCTATCCCTAACCCGAACCTTAACCCGAACCCTAACCCTAACCATAACCCCGAACCCGAACCCTAACCCTAAACCGAACCCTAACCCTAACCCTAACCCGAACCCTAACCCTAACCCACCCTAACCCGAACCCTAACCCGAACCTAACCCTAACCCTAACGCGA
>JAVLSZ010000040.1:1220000-1230000 GCA_032313775.1 Urocyon cinereoargenteus
CCCTAACCCGAAACCTAACCATAACCCTAACCCTAACACGAACCCTATCCTGAACCCTAACCCTAACCCGTACCCTAACCCTAACCCGAACCCTAACCCTAACCCTAACCCTAACCCTAACCCGAACCCTAACCCTAACCCTAACCCGAACCCTAACCCTAACCCTAACCCTAACACTAACTCGAACGGTAACCCTAACCCTAACCCCTAACCCTAACCCTAACCCTAACCCAAAACCTAACCCTAACCCTAACCCTAACCCTAACCCTAACTCGAACACGAACCCTAACCCGAAACCTACCCCTAACTCTAATCCGAACCCTAACCCTAACCCTAACCCTAACCCGAACCCTAACCCTAACCAGAACCCTAACCCTAACCCTAACCCTAACCCGAACCCTAACACGAACCCTAACCCTAAACCGAACCCTAAACCTAACCCTAACCCTAACCCGAACCCTAACCCTAAACTTAACCGGAACCCTAACCCTAACCCTAACCCGAACCCGAACTCTAACCCCTTACCCGAATCCTAACCCTAACCCGAACCCTAACCCGAACCCTAACCCTAACCCTAAACCCGAACCCGAACCCTACCCTAACCCTAACCATAACCCGAACACTAACACGAACACTAACACTAACACGAACCCGAACCCTAACCCGAACCCGAACCCGAACCCTAACCCTAACCCTAACCCGAACCCTAACCCTAACCCGAACCCTAACCCTATACCTAACCCTAACCCGAAACCTAATGCTAACCCTAACCCTAACCGTAACCCAAGCCTAATCCGAACCCTAACCCGAACCCTAAACCTAACCCTAACCTGAACCCTAACCCTAACGCTAACCCTAACCCGAACCCGAACCCTAACCCTAACCCTAACCGAAACCCTAACCCTAACCCTAACCCTAACCAGAACCCGAACCCTAACCCCTTACCCGAATCCTAACCCTAACCCGAAACCTAACCCCAAACCTAACCCTAACCCTAACGCCGAACCCGAACCCTTACCCTAACCCTAACCCTAACCCGAAACCTAACCCGAACCCGAACCCTAACCCTAAACCGAACCCTAACCCTACCCTAACCCTAACCCGAACCCTAACCCTAACCCTAACCCGACACCTATCCCGAACCCTAACGCGAACCCTAACCCTAAACCTAACCCTAACCCGAACCCTAACACTAACCCTAACCCTAACCCTAAGCCTAACCCGAACACTAACCCGAACCCGAAACCTAACCCTAACCCGAAACCGAACCCTAACCCTAACCCTCACCCGAACCCGAACCGTAACCCTAACCCGAACCCTAAACCGAAACCTACCCCTAACCCTAATCCGAACCCTAACCCTAACCCTAACCCTAACCCTAACCCGAACCTTAACCCTAACCCGAACCCTAACCCTAAACATAACCCTAACCCTAACCCGAACCCTAACCCGAACACTAAACCTAACCCTAACCAAAACCCTAACACTAAACCTAACCCTAACCCTAAACCGAACCCTAACCCTAACCTTAACCGGAACACTAACCCTAACCCTAACCCGAACCCGAACACTAACCCCTTACCCGAATCCTAACCCTAACCCGAACCCTAACCCGAACCCTAACCATAACCCTAACCACGAACCCGAACCCTAACCCTAACCTTAACCCGAAACCTAACCCTAACCCGAACCCGAACCCTAACCCTAAACCGAACCCGAACCCTAACCCTACCACTAACCCGAACCCTAACCCTAACCTGAACCCTAACCCTAACCCTAACCCTACCCCGAACCCTAACCCTAACCCTAAACCGACCCCTAACCCGAACCCTAACGCGAACCCTAACCCTAACCCTAACCCTAACCCTAACCCGAAACCTAACCCAAACACTAACCCTAACCCTAACCCTAAACCGAACCCTAACCCTAACCCTAAACCTAACCCTACCCCTAACTCTACCCCTAACCCTAACCCGAACCTAACCCGAACCCTAACCCTATCCCTAACCCGAAAAATAACCCTAAACCTAACCCTAACCCGAACCCTAACACTAACCATAACCCTAACCCTAACCCTAACCCTAACCCGAACCCTAACCTTAACCCTAACCCGAACCCAAACCCTAACCGTAACCCTAAACCTAACCCGAACCCTACCCCTAACCCTAACCCCTAACCCTAAACCTAACCCTAACCCGAACCCTAACCCTAACCCTAACCCTAACCCGAACCCGAACCTAACCCGAACCCTACCCCTAACCCTAATCCGAACACTAACCCTATCCTTAACCCTAACCCTAACCCTAACCCTAACCCGAACCCTAACCCTAACCCTAACCCTAAACCGTACCCTAATCCTAACCCGAACCCTACCCCTAACACTAATCCGAACCCAAACCCTAACCCTAACCCTAACCCTAACCCGAACCCTAACCCTAACCGCAACCCTAACCCTAACCCGAACCCTAACCCGTACCCGAACCCTAACCCGTACACTAACCCTAACCCGAACCCGAACCCTAACCCTAACCCTAACCCGAACCCTAACCCTAACCTTAACCGGAACCCTAACACTAACCCTAACCCAAACACGAACCATAACCCCTTACCCGAATCCTAACCCTAACCCGAACCCTAACCCTAACCTTAACCCTAACCCTAACGCTAAACCGAACCCTAACCCTAACCCTCACCCTGCCCCGAACCCTAACCCTAATCCTAACCCTAACCCGAACCCTAACCCTTACCCTAACCCTAACCCTAACCCGAACCCTAACCCTACCCTAACCCTAACCCGAACCCTAACCCTAACCTTAACCTGAACCCTAACACTAACCCTAACCCAAACCGGAAACATAACCCCTTACCCGAATCCTAACCCTAACCCGAACCCTAACCCGAACCCTAACCCTAACCCTAACGCCGAACCCGAACCCTAACCCTAACCCTAACCCGAAACCTAATCCGAACCCTAACCCTAACCCGATCCCGAACCCTAACCCTAACCCGAACCCGAACCCTAACCCTAACCCTAACCCAAAACCTAACACTAACCCGAACCCTAACCCTAACCCTAACCCGACCCTAAAACTAACCCTAACCCGACCCCTAACCCGAACCCTAACGCGAACCCTAACCCTAACCCTAGCCCTAATCCTAACCCGAACCTTAACCCTAACCCGAACCCGAACCCTAACCCTAACTTTAACCCTAACCCTAACGCTAAACCGAACCCTAACCCTAACCCTCACCCTGCCCCGAACCCTAACCCTAATCCTAACCCTAACCGAACCCTAAACCGAACCCTAACCCTAACCCGAACCCTAACCCTAACCCTAACCCTAACCCTAGCCCGAACCCTAAACCTAACCATTACCCTAAACCTAACCCTAACCCGAACCCTAACCCTAACACTAACCCGAACCCTAACCCTAACCCGAATCCGAACCCTAACCCTAACACTAAACCGAACCCTAAACCTAACCTGTACCCTAACCCTAACCCTAACCCTAAATTGAACCCGAACCCTAACCCGAACCCTACACCTAACACTAATCCGAACCCTAACCCTAACCTTAATCCTAACACTAACCCTGACTCGAACCCGAACCCTAACCCTAACCCTAACCCTAACCCTAACCCTAACCCTAACCCGAACCCTAACCCTAACCCGAACGCTAACCCCTAACCCTAACCCTAACCCTAACCCGAAACCTAACCCTAACCCTACCTCCTAACCCTAACACTAACCCTAAACCGAACCCTAAACCTAACCCGAAACCTAACCCTAACCCGAACACTAACCCGAAACTAACCCTAAACTGAACCCGAACCCTAACCCTAACCCTAACCCGAACCCAACCCGAACCTTAACCCTAACCGTAACCCGAACACTAACACTAAACCTAACCCGAACCCGAACCCTAAACCTAACCCTAACCCTAACACTAACCCGAACCCTAACCCTAACCCGAACCCGAACCCTAACCCTAACCCTAACCCTAACCCTAACCCGAACCCTAACCCAAACCCTAACCCTAACCCTAACCCCTAACCCTAACCCTAACCGTAACCCGAACCCTAACCCTAAACCTAACACTAAACCTAACACTAAACCGAACCCGAACCCTAACCCGTACCCTACCCCTAACACTAATCCGAAACCTAACCCTAACCCTAACCCTAAACCGAACCCGAACCCTAACCCTAACCCAAACCCGAACCCTAACCCTAACCCGAACCCTAACCCTATCCCGAACCCTAACCCGAAACCGAACCCTAACCCTAACCCTAACCGTAACCCGAACCCGAACCCTAACCCTAACCCGAACCCTAACCCTAACACTAACCCTAACCCTAACCAGAACCCTAAACCTAACGCGAAACCTAACCCTAACCCGAAACCTAACCCAAACTCTAACCCTAACCCGAACCTTAACCCTAACCCTAACCCGAAACTTAACCCTAACCCTAACCCTAACCCTAAACCTAACCCTAACCTTAACCCTTACACGAACCCTAACCCTAACCTAACCCAAACCCGAACCCTAAACTGAACCCAAACCCTAACCCTAACCCTAACACTAACCCGAACCCTAACCCTAACCCTAACCCGAACCCTAACCATAACCCTAAACCTAACCCTAACCCGAACGGTAACACTAACCCTAACCCCTAACCCTAACCCTAAGACTAACCCTAACCCGAACCCTAAACCTAACCCTATCCCTAACCCTAACCCGAACCCGAACCCTAACCCGAACCCTACCCCTAACCCTAATCCGAACCCTAACCCTAACCCTAACCCTACCCTAACCCGAACCCGAACCCTAACCCTAACCCGAAAACTAACCCTTACCCTAACCCTAACCCTAGCCCGAACCCTAACCCGAACCCTAACCCTAACCCTAACCCGAACCCTAAACCTAACCCTAACCCGAACCCTAACCCTAACCTTAACCGGAACCCTAACCCTAACCCTAACCCGAAACCTAACCCTAACCCTAACCGTAACCCGAACCCGACACTAACCCTAACCCCTAACGCTAACCGTAACCCTAACCCGAACCGTAACCCTAACCCTAAACCGAACCCTAACCCGAACCCGAACCCTAACCCGAACCCTGGCCCTAACCCTAACCCTAACCCTAAAAACCCAAACCCAAAACCGAACCCTAACCCTAACCCTAACTGTAACCCGAACCCGAACCCTAACCCTAACCCGAACCCTCACCCTAACACTAACCCTAACCCTAACCCGAAACCTAACCCTAAGCCGAACACTAACCCTAACCCGAAACCTAACCCAAACTCTAACCCTAACCCGAACCCGAACCTAACCCTAACGCGAACCCTAACCCTAACCCGAACCCTAACCCTAACACTAACCCGAACCCTAACCCTAACCCTAACCCGAACCCTAACCATAACCCTAAACCTAACCCTAACCCGAACGGTAACACTAACCCTAACCCCTAACCCTAACCCTAAACCTAACCCTAACCCGAACCCTAACCCTAACCCTATCCCTAACCCTAACCCGAACCCGAACCCTAACCCGAAACCTACCCCTAACCCTATTCCGAACCCTAACCCTAACAATAAACCCTACCCTAACCCAAACCCGAACCCTACTCCTAACCCGAACCCTAACCCTAACCCGAACCCTAACCCTAACACTAACCCTAAACCGAACCCGAACCCTAACCCTACCCGAACCCGAACCCAACCCGAACCCTAACCCTAACAGTAACCCGAATCCTATCCCTAACCCGAACCTTAACCGGAACCCTAACCCTAACCATAACCCCGAACCCGAACCCTAACCCTAACCCTAACCCTAACCCGAACCCTAACCCGAACCCGAACCCTAACTCTAACCCGAACCCTAACCCTAACCCTAACCCTAACCCGAACCCTAACCCAAACACGAACCCTAACCCTAACCCTAACCTGAACCCTAACCCTAACCCTAACCCGACACCTATCCCGAACCCTAACGCGAAACCTAACCCTAACCCTAACCCTAACCCTAACACTAACTCTAACCCTAAACCGAACCCTAACCCGAACCCGAACCCTAACCCTAACCCGACCCTAACCCTAACCCAATCCCTAACCCTAACCCGAACCCTAACACTAACCCGAATCCTAACCCTAACCTGAACCCGAACCCTAACACTAACCCTAACCGGAAACCTAACCCTAACCCGAACCATAACCCTAACCCAAACCCTAACCCTAACCCGAACCCTAACCCGAACACTAACCCGAACCCTAACCCTAACCCGAACCCTAACCCTAACCCTAACCCGAACACGAACCTTAACCCTAACCCTAAACCTAACCCTAACCCGAACCCTAACCCGAACCCTAACCCTAAACCGAACCCTAACCCTAACCCTAACCCCGAACCCGAACCCTACCCTAAACCTAACCATAACCCGAATCCTAACCCGAACACTAACCCTAACACGAACCCGAACCCTAAACCTAACCCGAACCCGAACCCTAACCCTAAACCTAACCCGAACACTAACCCTAACCCTAACCCTAAACCGAACCCTAACCCTAAACCTAAACCGAACACTAACCCTAAGCCTAACATGAACTCTAACCCTAACCCTAACCCGAACCCTAACCCTAAACCTAACCCGACCCCTAACCCGAACCCTAACACATACCCTAACCCTAACCTTAACCCTAACCCTAACCCGAACCCTAACCCTAACCCTAACCCTAACCCGAACCCTAACCCTAACGCGAACCCTAACCCTAACCCTAACCCGAACCCGAACCCTAACACATACCCTAACCCTAACCTTAACCCTAAACCTAACCCGAACCCTAATCCTAACCCTAACCCGAACCCTAACCCTAAACCTAACCCGAACCCAAACCCTAAGCCTAACATGAACTCTAACCCTAACCCGAACCCTAACCCTAACACTAACCCTAACCCGAACCCTAACCCTAACCCTAAACCGACCCCTAACCCGAACCCTAACACATACCCTAATCCTAACCCTAACCCTAACCCGAACCCGAACCCTAACCCGAACCCTATCCCGAACCCTAAACCTAACCCTAACCCTAACCCTAACCCTAACCCTAACCCTAACCCAAACTTAAACCGAACACTAACCCGAACCCGAACCCTAACCCTAACCCTAACCCGAACCCTAACCCTAACCCGAACCCTAACACTAACCCGAACACTAACCCGAACCCGAACCCTAACCCTAACCCTAACCCGAACCCTAACCCTAACCCGAACCCTAACACTAACCCGAACCCTAACCCGAACCCGAACCCTAACACTAACCCGAACCCTAACCCGATCCCGAACCCTAACCCTAACACTAACCCTAAACCGAACCCGAACCCTAACCCTAACCCTAACCCTAACCCGAACCCTAACCCTAACCCGAACCCTAACACTAACCCGAACCCTAACCCTAACCCGAACCCGAACCCAAACCCTAACCTTAACCGGAACCCTAACCCTAACGCGAAACCTAACCCAAACCCAAACCCTAACCCTAACCCGAACCCTAACCCGAACCCTAACACGAACCCTAAACCTAACCCGAACCCTAACCCTAACCCTAACCCGAACCCAAACCCTAACCCGAACCCTAACACTAAACCTAACCCTAACACGAACCCTAACCCTAACCCTAACCCTAAACCGAACCTTAACCCTAACCCTACACCGAACATTAACCCTAACCATAAACCTAACCCTAAACCTAACCCTAACCCGAACCCTAACCCTAACCCTAACCCTAACCCAAAACCTAACCCTAACCCTAACTCTAACCCGAAACCTAACCTGAACCCTAAACCTAACCCTAAACCGAACCCTAACCCTAACCCTAAACCTAACCCTAACCCTAACCCGAACACTAACCCTAACCCTAACCCTAACCCGAACCCTGACCCTAACCCTAACCCTAACCCTAACCCTAACCCGAAACTGAACCCTAACCCTAACCCTAACCGTAACCCGAACCCGAACCCTAACTCTAACCCGAACCCTAACCCTAACACTAACCCTAACCCTAACCCGAACCCTAACCCTAACCCGAACCTTAACCCTAACCCGAACCCAAACCCAAACTCTAACCCTAACCCGAACCCGAACCCTAACCCTAACCCGAACCCTAAACCTAACCCGAACCCTAACACTAACACTAACCCGAATCCGAACCCTAACCCTAACCCTAACCCGAACCCGAACCCGAACCCTAACCCGAACCCTACCCCTAACCCTAATCCGAACCCTAACCCTAACAATAAACCCTACCCTAACCCAAACCCGAACCCTACTCCTAACCCGAACCCTAACCCTAACCCGAACCCTAACCCTAACACTAACCCTAAACCGAACCCGAACCCTAACCCTACCCGAACCCGAACCCAAACCGAACCCTAACCCTAACAGTAACCCGAATCCTATCCCTAACCCGAACCTTAACCCGAACCCTAACCCTAACCATAACCCCGAACCCGAACCCTAACCCTAACCCTAACCCTAACCCGAACCCTAACCCGAACCCGAACCCTAACTCTAACCCGAACCCTAACCCTAACCCTAACCCTAACCCGAACCCTAACCCCTAACCGTAACCCTAAACCAAACCCTAACCCGAACCCTAACACTAACACTACCTCCTAAACCTAACCCTAACCCTAACCCGAACCCTAACCCTAACCCGAACCCTAACCCTAACCCTAACCCTAACCCGAACCCTGACCATAACCCGAACCCGAACCCTACTCCTAACCCGAACCCTAACCCTAACCCGAACCCTAACCCTAATACTAACCCTAAACCGAACCCGAACCCTAACCCTAACCCGAACCCGAACCCAACCCGAACCCTAACCCTAACAGTAACCCGAATCCTATCCCTAACCCGAACCTTAACCCGAACCCTAACCCTAACCATAACCCCGAACCCGAACCCTAACCCTAACCCTAACCCTAACCCGAACCCTAACCCGAACCCGAACCCTAACTCTAACCCGAACCCGAACCCTAACCCTAACCCTAACCCGAACCCTAACCCAAACACGAACCCTAACCCTAACCCTAACCTGAACCCTAACCCTAACCCTAACCCGACACCTATCCCGAACCCTAACGCGAAACCTAACCCTAACCCTAACCCTAACCCTAACACTAACCCTAACCCTAAACCGAACCCTAACCCGAACCCGAACCCTAACCCTAACCCGACCCTAACCCTAACCCAATCCCTAACCCTAACCCGAACCCTAACACTAACCCGAATCCTAACCCTAACCTGAACCCGAACCCTAACACTAACCCTAACCGGAAACCTAACCCTAACCCGAACCATAACCCTAACCCAAACCCTAACCCTAACCTGAACCCTAACCCGAACACTAACCCGAAACCTAACCCTAACCCGAACCCTAACCCTAACCCTAACCCGAACACGAACCTTAACCCTAACCCTAAACCTAACCCTAAACCGAACCCTAACCCGAACCCTAACCCTAAACCGAACCCTAACCCTAACCCTAACCCCGAACCCGAACCCTACCCTAAACCTAACCATAACCCGAATCCTAACCCGAACACTAACCCTAACACGAACCCGAACCCTAAACCTAACCCGAACCCGAACCCTAACCCTAAACCTAACCCGAACCCTAACCCTAACCCTAACCCTAAACCGAACCCTAAACCTAAACCTAAACCGAACACTAACCCTAAGCCTAACATGAACTCTAAACCTAACCCTAACCCGAACCCTAACCCTAAACCTAACCCGACCCCTAACACGAACCCTAACACATACCCTAACCCTAACCTTAACCCTAACCCTAACCCGAACCCTAACCCTAACCCTAACCCTAACCCGAACCCTAACCCTAACGCGAACCCTAACCCTAACCCGAACCCGAACCCGAACCCTAACACATACCCTAACCCTAACCTTAACCCTAAACCTAACCCGAACCCTAAT
>JAVLSZ010000040.1:1232500-1242500 GCA_032313775.1 Urocyon cinereoargenteus
AACCCTACCCTAACCCTAACCATAACCCGAACACTAACCCGAACACTAACACTAACACGAACCCGAACCCTAACCCGAACCCGAACCCGATCCCTAACCCTAACCCTAACCCGAACCCTAACCCTAACCCGAACCCTAACCCTATACCTAACCCTAACCCGAAACCTAACGCTAACCCTAACCCTAACCGTAACCCAAGCCTAACCCGAACCCTAACCCGAACCCTAAACCTAACCCTAACCTGAACCCTAACCCTAACGCTAACCCTAACCCGAACCCGAACCCTAACCCTAACCCTAACCGAAACCCTAACCCTAACCCTAACCCTAACCAGAACCCGAACCCTAACCCCTTACCCGAATCCTAACCCTAACCCGAACCCTAACCCCAAACCTAACCCTAACCCTAACCCCGAACCCGAACCCTTACCCTAACCCTAACCCTAACCCGAAACCTAACCCGAACCCGAACCCTAACCCTAACCCGAACCCTAACCCTAACCCTAACCCTAACCCGAACCCTAACCCTAACCCTAACCCGACACCTATCCCGAACCCTAACGCGAACCCTAACCCTAAACCTAACCCTAACCCGAACCCTAACACTAACCCGAACCCTAACCCTAACCTGAACCCGAACCCTAACACTAACACTAACCGGAACCCTAACAATAACCCGAACCCTAACCCTAAACCAAACACTAACCCTAACCCGAACCCGAACCCGAACCCTAACCCTAACCCGAACCCTAACCCTAACCCGAACCCGAACACGAACCCAAACCCTAACCCTAACCCTAACCCGAACCCTAAACCGAACCCTACCCCTAACTCTAATCCGAACCTTAACCCTAAACCTAACCCTAACCCTAACCCGAACCCTAACCCTAACCCTAACCCGACACCTATCCCGAACCCTAACGCGAAACCTAACCCTAAACCTAACCCTAACCCTAACACTAACCCTAACCCTAACCCGAAACCTAACCCGAACCCGAACCCTAACCCTAACCCGAACCCTAACACTAACCCAAACCCTAACCCTAACCCGAACCCTAACCCGAACCCTAACCCTAACCTGAACCCGAACCCTAACACTAACCCTAACCGGAACCCTAACCCTAACCCGAACCCTAACCCTAAACCAAACACTAACCCTAACCCGAACCCTAACCCGAACCCGAACCCGAACCCTAACCCTAACCCGAACCCTAACCCTAACCCGAACCCGAACACGAACCCAAACCCTAACCCTAACCCTAACCCGAACCCTAAACCGAACCCTACCCCTAACTCTAATCCGAACCCTAACCCTAAACCTAGCCCTAATCCTAACCCGAACCTTAACCCTAACCCGAACCCTAACCCTAACCCTAACCCTAACCCTAACCCGAACCCTAACCCGAACACTAAACCTAACCCTAACCCGAACCCTAACGCTAACCCTAACTCTAAACCTAAACCGAACCCTACCCCTAACCTTAACCGGAACCCTAACCTTAACCCTAACCCGAACACGAACCCTAACCCCTTACCCGAATCCTAACCCTAACCCGAACCCTAACCCGAACCCTAACCAAAACCCTAACCCCGAACCCTAACCCTAACACTAACCCTAACCCAAACCCTAACCCGAACCCTAAACCTAACCCGAACCCGAAACCTAACCCTAACCCGAACCCGAACACTAACCCTAACACTAAACCGAACCCTAAACCTAACCTGAACCCTAACCCTAACCCTAACCCTAACCCGAACCCTAACTCTAACCCTTACCCGACCGCTAACCCGAACCCTAACGTGAACCCTAACCCTAACCCTAACCCTAACCCGAACCTTAACCCTAACCCTAACCCGAACACTGACCCTAACCCTAACCCTAACCCTAACCCTAAACCGAACAGTAACCCTAACCCTAACCCTAACCCGAACCCTAACCCTAACCCAAACCCTAACCCGAACCCTAACCCGAACCCTAACCCTAACCCTAAAGCGAAACCTAACCCTAACCCTAACCCTAACCCGAACCCTAACCCTAACCATAACACTAACTCTAACCCTAACTCGAACCCTAACCATAACCCTAAACCGAACCCTAACCCTAACCGTAACCCTAACCCTAACCCGAACCCAAACCCTAACCATAACCCCTACCCTAACCCTAACCCTAACCCGAACCCTAACCCTAACCCTAACCCTAAACCGAACCCGAACCCTAACCCGAACCCTACCCCTAACCCTAATCCGAACACTAACCCTAACCTTAACCCTAACCCTAAACCTATACCGAACCCGAACCCTAACCCTAACCCTAACCCTAACCCTAACCCTAACCCTAACACTAACCCGAACCCTAACCCCTAACCCTAACCCTAAACCTAACCCTAATCAAAACCCTAACACTAACACTACCTCCTAAACGTAACACGAACCCTAACACTAACCCGAACCCTAACCCTAACCCGAAACCGAACGCTAACCCTAACCCTAACCAGAACCCTAACCCTAACCCGAACCCTAACCCTAACCCAAACCCTAACCCTAACCCGAACACTAAACCGAACCCTAACCCTAACCCGAACCCTACCCTAACCCTTACCCGAACCCGAAACCTAACCCCTTACCCGAATCCTAACCCTAACCCGAACCCAAACCCTAACCCTAACCCTAACCCTACCCGAAACTGAACCCTAACCCTAACACTAACCGTAACCCGAACCCGAACCCTAACTCTAACCCGAACCCTAACCCTAACACTAACCCTAACCCTAACCCGAACCCTAACCCTAACCCGAACCCTAACCCTAACCCGAACCCAAACCCAAACTCTAACCCTAACCCGAACCCGAACCCTAACCCTACCCCTAACCCTAATCCGAACCCTAACCCTAACCCTAACCCTAACCCGAACCCTAACCCTAACCCACCCTAACCCGAACCCTAACCCGAACCTAACCCTAACCCTAACGCGAAAGCTAACCCTAACCCGAAACCTAACCCTAAACCTAACACGAACCCTAACCCGAACCCGAACCCTAACCCTAACCCTAACCCTAAACCGAACCCTAACCCTAACCCTAACCCTAACACGAACCCTATCCTGAACCCTAACCCTAACCCTAACCCGAACCCTAACCCTAACCCTAACCCGAAACCTAACCCTAAACTTAAACCTAACCCTAACCCGAAACTGAACCCTAACCCTAACCCTAACCCTAAACCTAACCCTAACCCTAACCCGAACCCTAACCATAACCTTAACCCTAACACGAACCCTATCCTGAACCCTAACCCTAACCCGAACCCTAACCCTAACCCTAACCCTAACCCGAACCCTAACCCTAACCCTAACCCTAACCCTAACCCGAACCCTAACCCGAACCCTAACCCTAACCCTAACTCGAACCCGAACCCTAACCCGAACCCTACCCCTAACCCTAATCCGAACCCTAACCCTAACCCTAACCCTAACCCGAACCCTAACCATAACCTTAACCCTAACACGAACCCTATCCTGAACCCTAACCCTAACCCGAACCCTAACCCTAACCCTAACCCTAACCCGAACCCTAACCCTAACCCTAACCCTAACCCTAACCCGAACCCTAACCCTAACCCTAACCCGAACCCTAACCCTAACCCTAACCCTAACACTAACTCGAACGGTAACCCTAACCCTAACCCCTAACCCTAACCCTAACCCTAACCCAAACCCTAACCCTAACCCTAACCCTAACCCTAACTCGAACACGAACCCTAACCCGAAACCTACCCCTAACCCTAATCCGAACCCTAACCCTAACCCTAACCCTAACCCGAACCCTAACCCTAACCAGAACCCTAACCCTAACCCTAACCCTAACCCGAACCCTAACACGAACCCTAACCCTAAACCGAACCCTAAACCTAACCCTAACCCTAACCCGAACCCTAACCCTAAACTTAACCGGAACCCTAACCCTAACCCTAACCCGAACCCGAACTCTAACCCCTTACCCGAATCCTAACCCTAACCCGAACCCTAACCCGAACCCTAACCCTAACCCTAAACCCGAACCCGAACCCTACCCTAACCCTAACCATAACCCGAACACTAACCCGAACACTAACACTAACACGAACCCGAACCCTAACCCGAACCCGAACCCGATCCCTAACCCTAACCCTAACCCGAACCCTAACCCTAACCCGAACCCTAACCCTATACCTAACCCTAACCCGAAACCTAACGCTAACCCTAACCCTAACCGTAACCCAAGCCTAACCCGAACCCTAACCCGAACCCTAAACCTAACCCTAACCTGAACCCTAACCCTAACGCTAACCCTAACCCGAACCCGAACCCTAACCCTAACCCTAACCGAAACCCTAACCCTAACCCTAACCCTAACCAGAACCCGAACCCTAACCCCTTACCCGAATCCTAACCCTAACCCGAACCCTAACCCCAAACCTAACCCTAACCCTAACCCCGAACCCGAACCCTTACCCTAACCCTAACCCTAACCCGAAACCTAACCCGAACCCGAACCCTAACCCTAACCCGAACCCTAACCCTAACCCTAACCCTAACCCGAACCCTAACCCTAACCCTAACCCGACACCTATCCCGAACCCTAACGCGAACCCTAACCCTAAACCTAACCCTAACCCGAACCCTAACACTAACCCGAACCCTAACCCTAACCTGAACCCGAACCCTAACACTAACACTAACCGGAACCCTAACAATAACCCGAACCCTAACCCTAAACCAAACACTAACCCTAACCCGAACCCGAACCCGAACCCTAACCCTAACCCGAACCCTAACCCTAACCCGAACCCGAACACGAACCCAAACCCTAACCCTAACCCTAACCCGAACCCTAAACCGAACCCTACCCCTAACTCTAATCCGAACCTTAACCCTAAACCTAACCCTAACCCTAACCCGAACCCTAACCCTAACCCTAACCCGACACCTATCCCGAACCCTAACGCGAAACCTAACCCTAAACCTAACCCTAACCCTAACACTAACCCTAACCCTAACCCGAAACCTAACCCGAACCCGAACCCTAACCCTAACCCGAACCCTAACACTAACCCAAACCCTAACCCTAACCCGAACCCTAACCCGAACCCTAACCCTAACCTGAACCCGAACCCTAACACTAACCCTAACCGGAACCCTAACCCTAACCCGAACCCTAACCCTAAACCAAACACTAACCCTAACCCGAACCCTAACCCGAACCCGAACCCGAACCCTAACCCTAACCCGAACCCTAACCCTAACCCGAACCCGAACACGAACCCAAACCCTAACCCTAACCCTAACCCGAACCCTAAACCGAACCCTACCCCTAACTCTAATCCGAACCCTAACCCTAAACCTAGCCCTAATCCTAACCCGAACCTTAACCCTAACCCGAACCCTAACCCTAACCCTAACCCTAACCCTAACCCGAACCCTAACCCGAACACTAAACCTAACCCTAACCCGAACCCTAACGCTAACCCTAACTCTAAACCTAAACCGAACCCTACCCCTAACCTTAACCGGAACCCTAACCTTAACCCTAACCCGAACACGAACCCTAACCCCTTACCCGAATCCTAACCCTAACCCGAACCCTAACCCGAACCCTAACCAAAACCCTAACCCCGAACCCTAACCCTAACACTAACCCTAACCCAAACCCTAACCCGAACCCTAAACCTAACCCGAACCCGAAACCTAACCCTAACCCGAACCCGAACACTAACCCTAACACTAAACCGAACCCTAAACCTAACCTGAACCCTAACCCTAACCCTAACCCTAACCCGAACCCTAACTCTAACCCTTACCCGACCGCTAACCCGAACCCTAACGTGAACCCTAACCCTAACCCTAACCCTAACCCGAACCTTAACCCTAACCCTAACCCGAACACTGACCCTAACCCTAACCCTAACCCTAACCCTAAACCGAACAGTAACCCTAACCCTAACCCTAACCCGAACCCTAACCCTAACCCAAACCCTAACCCGAACCCTAACCCGAACCCTAACCCTAACCCTAAAGCGAAACCTAACCCTAACCCTAACCCTAACCCGAACCCTAACCCTAACCATAACACTAACTCTAACCCTAACTCGAACCCTAACCATAACCCTAAACCGAACCCTAACCCTAACCGTAACCCTAACCCTAACCCGAACCCAAACCCTAACCATAACCCCTACCCTAACCCTAACCCTAACCCGAACCCTAACCCTAACCCTAACCCTAAACCGAACCCGAACCCTAACCCGAACCCTACCCCTAACCCTAATCCGAACACTAACCCTAACCTTAACCCTAACCCTAAACCTATACCGAACCCGAACCCTAACCCTAACCCTAACCCTAACCCTAACCCTAACCCTAACACTAACCCGAACCCTAACCCCTAACCCTAACCCTAAACCTAACCCTAATCAAAACCCTAACACTAACACTACCTCCTAAACGTAACACGAACCCTAACACTAACCCGAACCCTAACCCTAACCCGAAACCGAACGCTAACCCTAACCCTAACCAGAACCCTAACCCTAACCCGAACCCTAACCCTAACCCAAACCCTAACCCTAACCCGAACACTAAACCGAACCCTAACCCTAACCCGAACCCTACCCTAACCCTTACCCGAACCCGAAACCTAACCCCTTACCCGAATCCTAACCCTAACCCGAACCCAAACCCTAACCCTAACCCTAACCCGAACCCTAACCCTAACCCGAACCCTGACCTAACCATAACCCTAAACCGAACCCTAACCCTAACACTAACCCGACACCTAACCCGAACCCTAACGCGAACCCTAACCCTAACCCTAACCCTAACCCGAACCTTAACCCTAACCCTTCCCCGAACCTTAACCCTAACCCTAACCCTAACCCTAAACCTAACCCGAACCCTAACCCTAACCCTAACCCGAACCCGAACACTAACCCTAACCCTAACAAGAACCCTAATCTGAACCCTAACCCTAACCCTAACCCGAACCCTAACCCGAACCCTAACCCTAACCCTAACCCTAACCCGAACCCTAACCCGAACCCTAAACCGAACCCTAACCCAAACCCTAACCCTAAACCTAACCCTAACCCGAACCCTAACCGTAACCATAACCCTAACCCTAACTCTAACCCGAACCCTAACCCTAACCCTAACCCGAACCCTAACCCTAACCGTAACCCTAACCCTTCCCCGAACCTTAACCCTAACCCGAACCCGAACCCTAACTCTAACCCGAACCCTAACCCTAACCCTAACCCGAACCCTAACCCAAACACGAACCCTAACCCTAACCCTAACCTGAACCCTAACCCTAACCCTAACCCGACACCTATCCCGAACCCTAACGCGAAACCTAACCCTAACCCTAACCCTAACCCTAACACTAACCCTAACCCTAAACCGAACCCTAACCCGAACCCGAACCCTAACCCTAACCCGACCCTAACCCTAACCCAATCCCTAACCCTAACCCGAACCCTAACACTAACCCTAACCGGAAACCTAAACCTAACCCGAACCATAAACCTAACCCAAACCCTAACCCTAACCCGAACCCTAACCCGAACACTAACCCGAACCCTAACCCTAACCCGAACCCTAACCCTAACCCTAACCCGAACACGAACCTTAACCCTAACTCTAAACCTAACCCTAACCCGAACCCTAACCCGAACACTAACCCTAAACCGAACCCTAACCCTAACCCTAACCCCGAACCCGAACCCTACCCTAAACCTAACCATAACCCGAATCCTAACCCGAACACTAACCCTAACACGAACCCGAACCCTAAACCTAACCCGAACCCGAACCCTAACCCTAAACCTAACCCGAACCCTAACCCTAACCCTAACCCTAAAACGAACCCTAACCCTAAACCTAAACCGAACACTAACCCTAAGCCTAACATGAACTCTAACCCTAACCCTAACCCGAACCCTAACCCTAAACCTAACCCGACCCCTAACCCGAACCCTAACACATACCCTAACCCTAACCTTAACCCTAACCCTAACCCGAACCCTAACCCTAACCCTAACCCTAACCCGAACCCTAACCCTAACGCGAACCCTAACCCTAACCCTAACCCGAACCCGAACCCTAACACATACCCTAACCCTAACCTTAACCCTAAACCTAACCCGAACCCTAATCCTAACCCTAACCCGAACCCTAACCCTAAACCTAACCCGAACCCAAACCCTAAGCCTAACATGAACTCTAACCCTAACCCGAACCCTAACCCTAACACTAACCCTAACCCGAACCCTAACCCTAACCCTAAACCGACCCCTAACCCGAACCCTAACACATACCCTAATCCTAACCCTTACCCTAACCCGAACCCGAACCCTAACCCGAACCCTATCCCGAACCCTAAACCTAACCCTAACCCTAACCCTAACCCTAAACCAAACTTAAACCAAACACTAACCCGAACCCGAACCCTAACCCTAACCCTAACCCGAACCCTAACCCTAACCCGAACCCTAACACTAACCCGAACACTAACCCGAACCCGAACCCTAACCCTAACCCTAACCCGAACCCTAACCCTAACCCTAACCCTAACACTAACCCGAACCCTAACCCGAACCCGAACCCTAACACTAACCCGAACCCTAACCCGATCCCGAACCCTAACCCTAACACTAACCCTAAACCGAACCCGAACCCTAACCCTAACCCTAACCCTAACCCGAACCCTAACCCTAACCCGAACCCTAACACTAACCCGAACCCTAACCCTAACCCGAACCCGAACCCAAACCCTAACCTTAACCGGAACCCTAACCCTAACGCGAAACCTAACCCAAACCCAAACCCTAACCCTAACCCGAACACTAACCCGAACCCTAACCCGAACCCTAAACCTAAACCGAACCCTAACCCTAACCCTAACCCGAACCCAAACCCTAACCCGAACCCTAACACTAAACCTAACCCTAACACGAACCCTAACCCTAACCCTAACCCTAAACCGAACCTTAACCCTAACCCTACAACCGAACATTAACCCTAACCATAAACCTAACCCTAAACCTAACCCTAACCCGAACCCTAACCCTAACCCTAACACTAACCCAAAACCTAACCCTAACCCTAACTCTAACCCGAAACCTAACCTGAACCCTAACCTAACCCTAAACCGAACCCTAACCCTAACCCTAAACCTAACCCTAACCCTAACCCGAACACTAACCCTAACCCTAACCCTAACCCGAAACCTGACCCTAACCCTAACCCTAACCCTAACCCTAACCCGAAACTGAACCCTAACCCTAACCCTAACCGTAACCCGAACCCGAACCCTAACGCTAACCCGAACCCTAAACCTAACACTAACCCTAACCCTAACCCGAACCCTAACCCTAACCCGAACCCTAACCCTAACCCGAACCCAAACCCAAACTCTAACCCTAACCCGAACCCGAACCCTAACCCTAACCCGAACCCTAAACCTAACCCGAACCCTAACACTAACACTAACCCGAATCCGAACCCTAACCCTAACCCTAACCCTAACCCGAACCCGAACCCGAACCCTAACCCGAACCCTACCCCTAACCCTAATCCGAACCCTAACCCTAACAATAAACCCTACCCTAACCCAAACCCGAACCCTACTCCTAACCCGAACCCTAACCCTAACCCGAACCCTAACCCTAACACTAACCCTAAACCGAACCCGAACCCTAACCCTACCCGAACCCGAACCCAACCCGAACCCTAACCCTAACAGTAACCCGAATCCTATCCCTAACCCGAACCTTAACCCGAACCCTAACCCTAACCATAACCCCGAACCCGAACCCTACCCCTAACCCTAACCCTAACCCGAACCCTAACCCGAACCCGAACCCTAACTCTAACCCGAACCCTAACCCTAACCCTAACCCTAACCTGAACCCTAACCCAAACACGAACCCTAACCCTAACCCTAACCTGAACCCTAACCCTAACCCTA
>JAVLSZ010000040.1:1247500-1260000 GCA_032313775.1 Urocyon cinereoargenteus
ACACTAACCCTAACACGAACCCGAACCCTAAACCTAACCCGAACCCGAACCCTAACCCTAAACCTAACCCGAACACTAACCCTAACCCTAACCCTAAACCGAACCCTAACCCTAAACCTAAACCGAACACTAACCCTAAGCCTAACATGAACTCTAACCCTAACCCTAACCCGAACCCTAACCCTAAACCTAACCCGACCCCTAACCCGAACCCTAACACATACCCTAACCCTAACCTTAACCCTAACCCTAACCCGAACCCTAACCCTAACCCTAACCCTAACCCGAACCCTAACCCTAACGCGAACCCTAACCCTAACCCTAACCCGAACCCGAACCCTAACACATACCCTAACCCTAACCTTAACCCTAAACCTAACCCGAACCCTAATCCTAACCCTAACCCGAACCCTAACCCTAAACCTAACCCGAACCCAAACCCTAAGCCTAACATGAACTCTAACCCTAACCCGAACCCTAACCCTAACACTAACCCTAACCCGAACCCTAACCCTAACCCTAAACCGACCCCTAACCCGAACCCTAACACATACCCTAATCCTAACCCTAACCCTAACCCGAACCCGAACCCTAACCCGAACCCTATCCCGAACCCTAAACCTAACCCTAACCCTAACCCTAACCCTAACCCTAACCCTAACCCAAACTTAAACCGAACACTAACCCGAACCCGAACCCTAACCCTAACCCTAACCCGAACCCTAACCCTAACCCGAACCCTAACACTAACCCGAACACTAACCCGAACCCGAACCCTAACCCTAACCCTAACCCGAACCCTAACCCTAACCCGAACCCTAACACTAACCCGAACCCTAACCCGAACCCGAACCCTAACACTAACCCGAACCCTAACCCGATCCCGAACCCTAACCCTAACACTAACCCTAAACCGAACCCGAACCCTAACCCTAACCCTAACCCTAACCCGAACCCTAACCCTAACCCGAACCCTAACACTAACCCGAACCCTAACCCTAACCCGAACCCGAACCCAAACCCTAACCTTAACCGGAACCCTAACCCTAACGCGAAACCTAACCCAAACCCAAACCCTAACCCTAACCCGAACCCTAACCCGAACCCTAACACGAACCCTAAACCTAACCCGAACCCTAACCCTAACCCTAACCCGAACCCAAACCCTAACCCGAACCCTAACACTAAACCTAACCCTAACACGAACCCTAACCCTAACCCTAACCCTAAACCGAACCTTAACCCTAACCCTACACCGAACATTAACCCTAACCATAAACCTAACCCTAAACCTAACCCTAACCCGAACCCTAACCCTAACCCTAACCCTAACCCAAAACCTAACCCTAACCCTAACTCTAACCCGAAACCTAACCTGAACCCTAAACCTAACCCTAAACCGAACCCTAACCCTAACCCTAAACCTAACCCTAACCCTAACCCGAACACTAACCCTAACCCTAACCCTAACCCGAACCCTGACCCTAACCCTAACCCTAACCCTAACCCTAACCCGAAACTGAACCCTAACCCTAACCCTAACCGTAACCCGAACCCGAACCCTAACTCTAACCCGAACCCTAACCCTAACACTAACCCTAACCCTAACCCGAACCCTAACCCTAACCCGAACCTTAACCCTAACCCGAACCCAAACCCAAACTCTAACCCTAACCCGAACCCGAACCCTAACCCTAACCCGAACCCTAAACCTAACCCGAACCCTAACACTAACACTAACCCGAATCCGAACCCTAACCCTAACCCTAACCCGAACCCGAACCCGAACCCTAACCCGAACCCTACCCCTAACCCTAATCCGAACCCTAACCCTAACAATAAACCCTACCCTAACCCAAACCCGAACCCTACTCCTAACCCGAACCCTAACCCTAACCCGAACCCTAACCCTAACACTAACCCTAAACCGAACCCGAACCCTAACCCTACCCGAACCCGAACCCAAACCGAACCCTAACCCTAACAGTAACCCGAATCCTATCCCTAACCCGAACCTTAACCCGAACCCTAACCCTAACCATAACCCCGAACCCGAACCCTAACCCTAACCCTAACCCTAACCCGAACCCTAACCCGAACCCGAACCCTAACTCTAACCCGAACCCTAACCCTAACCCTAACCCTAACCCGAACCCTAACCCAAACACGAACCCTAACCCTAACCCTAACCTGAACCCTAACCCTAACCCTAACCCGACACCTATCCCGAACCCTAACGCGAAACCTACCCCTAACCCTAACCCTAACCCTAACACTAAACCTAACCCTAAACCGAACCCTAACCCGAACCCGAACCCTAACCCTAACCCGACCCTAACCCTAACCCAATCCCTAACCCTAACCCGAACCCTAACCCTAACCCGAATCCTAACCCTAACCTGAACCCGAACCCTAACACTAACCCTAACCGGAAACCTAACCCTAACCCGAACCATAACCCTAACCCAAACCCTAACCCTAACCCGAACCCTAACCCGAACTCTAACCCGAACCCTAACCCTAACCCGAACCCTAACCCTAACCCTAACCCGAACACGAACCTTAACCCTAACCCTAAACCTAACCCTAACCCGAACCCTAACCCGAACCCTAACCCTAAACCGAACCCTAACCCTAACCCTAACCCCGAACCCGAACCCTACCCTAAACCTAACCATAACCCGAATCCTAACCCGAACACTAACCCTAACACGAACCCGAACCCTAAACCTAACCCGAACCCGAACCCTAACCCTAAACCTAACCCGAACCCTAACCCTAACCCTAACCCTAAACCGAACCCTAACCCTAAACCTAAACCGAACACTAACCCTAAGCCTAACATGAACTCTAAACCTAACCCTAACCCGAACCCTAACCCTAAACCTAACCCGACCCCTAACACGAACCCTAACACATACTCTAACCCTAACCTTAACCCTAACCCTAACCCGAACCCTAACCCTAACCCTAACCCTAACCCGAACCCTAACCCTAACGCGAACCCTAACCCTAACCCGAACCCGAACCCGAACCCTAACACATACCCTAACCCTAACCTTAACCCTAAACCTAACCCGAACCCTAATCCTAACCCTAACCCGAACCCTAACCCTAAACCTAACCCGAACCCAAACCCTAAGCCTAACATGAACTCTAACCCTAACCCGAACCCTTACCCTAACACTAACCCTAACCCGAACCCTAACCCTAACCCTAAACCGACCCCTAACCCGAACCCTAACACATACCCTAATCCTAACCCTAACCCTAACCCGAACCCGAACCCTAACCCGAACCCTATCCCGAAGCCTAAACCTAACCCTAACCCTAACCCTAACCCTAACCCTAACCCAAACTTAAACCGAACACTAACCCGAACCCGAACCCTAACCCTAACCCTAACCCGAACCCTAACCCTAACCCGAACCCTAACACTAACCCGAACACTAACCCGAACCCGAACACTAACCCTAACCCTAACCCGAACCCTAACCCTAACCCGAACCCTAACACTAACCCGAACCCTAACCCGAACCCGAACCCTAACACTAACCCGAACCCTAACACGATCCCGAACCCTAACCCTAACACTAACCCTAAACCGAACCCGAACCCTAACCCTAACCCTAACCCTAACCCGAACCCTAACCCTAACCCGAACCCTAACACTAACCCGAACCCTAACCCTAACCCGAACCCGAACCCAAACCCTAACCTTAACCGGAACCCTAACCCTAACCCGAACCCTAACCCGAACCCTAAACCTAACCCGAACCCTAACCCTAACCCTAACCTGAACCCAAACCCTAACCCGAACCCTAACACTAAACCTAACCCTAACACGAACCCTAACCCTAACCCTAACCCTAACCCTAAACCGAACCTTAACCCTAACCCTACACCGAACATTAACCCTACCATAAACCTAACCCTAAACCTAACCCTAACCCGAACCCTAACCCTAACCCTAACCTTAACCCAAAACCTAACCCTAACCCTAACTCTAAACCGAACCCTAAACTGAACCCTAAACCTAACCCTAAACCGAACCCTAACCCTAACCCTAAACCTAACCCTAACCCTAACCCGAACACTAACCCTAACCCTAACCCTAACCCGAACCCTGACCCTAACCCTAACCCTAACCCTAACCCTAACCCGAAACTGAACCCTAACCCTAACCCTAACCGTAACCCGAACCCGAACCCTAACTCTAACCCGAACACTAACCCTAACACTAACCCTAAACCTAACCCGAACCCTAACCCTAACCCGAACCCTAACCCTAACCCGAACCCAAACCCAAACTCTAACCCTAACCCGAACCCGAACCCTAACCCTAACCCGAACCCTAAACCTAACCCGAACCCTAACACTAACACTAACCCGAATCCGAACCCTAACCCTAACCCTAACCCGAACCCTAACCCGAACCCGAACCCTGACCTAACCCGAACCCTAAACCGAACCTTAACCCTAACACTAACCCGACACCTAACCTGAACCCTAACGCGAACCCTAACCCTAACCCTAACCCTAACCCGAACCTTAACCCTAACCCTACCCCGAACCTTAACCCTAACCCTAACCCTAAACCTAAACCTAACCCTAACCCGAAATTGAACCCTAACCCTAACCCTAACCGTAACCCGAACCCGAACCCTAACTCTAACCCGAACCCTAACCCTAACTCTAACCCTAAACCTAACACGAACCCTAACCCGAACCCGAACCCTAACCCTAACCCTAACCCTAAACCGAACCCTAACCCTAACCCTAACCCTAACACGAACCCTATCCTGAACCCTAACCCTAACCCTAACCCGAACCCTAACCCTAACCCTAACCCGAAACCTAACCCTAAACTTAAACCTAACCCTAACCCGAAACTGAACCCTAACCCTAACCCTAACCCTAAACCTAACCCTAACCCGAACGGTAACCCTAACCCTAACCCCAAACCCTAACCCTAACCCTAACCCGAACCCGAACCCTAACCCTAACCCTAACCCTAACTCGAACCCGAACCCTAACCCGAACCCTACCCCTAACCCTAATCCGAACCCTAACCCTAACCCTAACCCTAACCCGAACCCTAACCATAACCTTAACCCTAACACGAACCCTATCCTGAACCCTAACCCTAACCCGAACCCTAACCCTAACCCTAACCCTAACCCGAACCCTAACCCTAACCCTAACCCTAACCCTAACCCGAACCCTAACCCTAACCCTAACCCGAACCCTAACCCTAACCCTAACCCTAACACTAACTCGAACGGTAACCCTAACCCTAACCCCTAACCCTAACCCTAACCCTAACCCAAACCCTAACCCTAACCCTAACCCTAACCCTAACTCGAACACGAACCCTAACCCGAAACCTACCCCTAACCCTAATCCGAACCCTAACCCTAACCCTAACCCTAACCCGAACCCTAACCCTAACCAGAACCCTAACCCTAACCCTAACCCTAACCCGAACCCTAACACGAACCCTAACCCTAAACCGAACCCTAAACCTAACCCTAACCCTAACCCGAACCCTAACCCTAAACTTAACCGGAACCCTAACCCTAACCCTAACCCGAACCCGAACTCTAACCCCTTACCCGAATCCTAACCCTAACCCGAACCCTAACCCGAACCCTAACCCTAACCCTAAACCCGAACCCGAACCCTACCCTAACCCTAACCATAACCCGAACACTAACCCGAACACTAACACTAACACGAACCCGAACCCTAACCCGAACCCGAACCCGATCCCTAACCCTAACCCTAACCCGAACCCTAACCCTAACCCGAACCCTAACCCTATACCTAACCCTAACCCGAAACCTAACGCTAACCCTAACCCTAACCGTAACCCAAGCCTAACCCGAACCCTAACCCGAACCCTAAACCTAACCCTAACCTGAACCCTAACCCTAACGCTAACCCTAACCCGAACCCGAACCCTAACCCTAACCCTAACCGAAACCCTAACCCTAACCCTAACCCTAACCAGAACCCGAACCCTAACCCCTTACCCGAATCCTAACCCTAACCCGAACCCTAACCCCAAACCTAACCCTAACCCTAACCCCGAACCCGAACCCTTACCCTAACCCTAACCCTAACCCGAAACCTAACCCGAACCCGAACCCTAACCCTAACCCGAACCCTAACCCTAACCCTAACCCTAACCCGAACCCTAACCCTAACCCTAACCCGACACCTATCCCGAACCCTAACGTGAACCCTAACCCTAAACCTAACCCTAACCCGAACCCTAACACTAACCCGAACCCTAACCCTAACCTGAACCCGAACCCTAACACTAACACTAACCGGAACCCTAACAATAACCCGAACCCTAACCCTAAACCAAACACTAACCCTAACCCGAACCCGAACCCGAACCCTAACCCTAACCCGAACCCTAACCCTAACCCGAACCCGAACACGAACCCAAACCCTAACCCTAACCCTAACCCGAACCCTAAACCGAACCCTACCCCTAACTCTAATCCGAACCTTAACCCTAAACCTAACCCTAACCCTAACCCGAACCCTAACCCTAACCCTAACCCGACACCTATCCCGAACCCTAACGCGAAACCTAACCCTAAACCTAACCCTAACCCTAACACTAACCCTAACCCTAACCCGAAACCTAACCCGAACCCGAACCCTAACCCTAACCCGAACCCTAACACTAACCCAAACCCTAACCCTAACCCGAACCCTAACCCGAACCCTAACCCTAACCTGAACCCGAACCCTAACACTAACCCTAACCGGAACCCTAACCCTAACCCGAACCCTAACCCTAAACCAAACACTAACCCTAACCCGAACCCTAACCCGAACCCGAACCCGAACCCTAACCCTAACCCGAACCCTAACCCTAACCCGAACCCGAACACGAACCCAAACCCTAACCCTAACCCTAACCCGAACCCTAAACCGAACCCTACCCCTAACTCTAATCCGAACCCTAACCCTAAACCTAGCCCTAATCCTAACCCGAACCTTAACCCTAACCCGAACCCTAACCCTAACCCTAACCCTAACCCTAACCCGAACCCTAACCCGAACACTAAACCTAACCCTAACCCGAACCCTAACGCTAACCCTAACTCTAAACCTAAACCGAACCCTACCCCTAACCTTAACCGGAACCCTAACCTTAACCCTAACCCGAACACGAACCCTAACCCCTTACCCGAATCCTAACCCTAACCCGAACCCTAACCCGAACCCTAACCAAAACCCTAACCCCGAACCCTAACCCTAACACTAACCCTAACCCAAACCCTAACCCGAACCCTAAACCTAACCCGAACCCGAAACCTAACCCTAACCCGAACCCGAACACTAACCCTAACACTAAACCGAACCCTAAACCTAACCTGAACCCTAACCCTAACCCTAACCCTAACCCGAACCCTAACTCTAACCCTTACCCGACCGCTAACCCGAACCCTAACGTGAACCCTAACCCTAACCCTAACCCTAACCCGAACCTTAACCCTAACCCTAACCCGAACACTGACCCTAACCCTAACCCTAACCCTAACCCTAAACCGAACAGTAACCCTAACCCTAACCCTAACCCGAACCCTAACCCTAACCCAAACCCTAACCCGAACCCTAACCCGAACCCTAACCCTAACCCTAAAGCGAAACCTAACCCTAACCCTAACCCTAACCCGAACCCTAACCCTAACCATAACACTAACTCTAACCCTAACTCGAAACCTAACCATAACCCTAAACCGAACCCTAACCCTAACCGTAACCCTAACCCTAACCCGAACCCAAACCCTAACCATAACCCCTACCCTAACCCTAACCCTAACCCGAACCCTAACCCTAACCCTAACCCTAAACCGAACCCGAACCCTAACCCGAACCCTACCCCTAACCCTAATCCGAACACTAACCCTAACCTTAACCCTAACCCTAAACCTATACCGAACCCGAACCCTAACCCTAACCCTAACCCTAACCCTAACCCTAACCCTAACCCTAACACTAACCCGAACCCTAACCCCTAACCCTAACCCTAAACCTAACCCTAATCAAAACCCTAACACTAACACTACCTCCTAAACGTAACACGAACCCTAACACTAACCCGAACCCTAACCCTAACCCGAAACCGAACGCTAACCCTAACCCTAACCAGAACCCTAACCCTAACCCGAACCCTAACCCTAACCCAAACCCTAACCCTAACCCGAACACTAAACCGAACCCTAATCCTAACCCGAACCCTACCCTAACCCTTACCCGAACCCGAAACCTAACCCCTTACCCGAATCCTAACCCTAACCCGAACCCAAACCCTAACCCTAACCCTAACCCGAACCCTAACCCTAACCCGAACCCTGACCTAACCATAACCCTAAACCGAACCCTAACCCTAACACTAACCCGACACCTAACCCGAACCCTAACGCGAACCCTAACCCTAACCCTAACCCTAACCCGAACCTTAACCCTAACCCTTCCCCGAACCTTAACCCTAACCCTAACCCTAACCCTAAACCTAACCCGAACCCTAACCCTAACCCTAACCCGAACCCGAACACTAACCCTAACCCTAACAAGAACCCTAATCTGAACCCTAACCCTAACCCTAACCCGAACCCTAACCCGAACCCTAACCCTAACCCTAACCCTAACCCGAACCCTAACCCGAACCCTAAACCGAACCCTAACCCAAACCCTAACCCTAAACCTAACCCTAACCCGAACCCTAACCGTAACCATAACCCTAACCCTAACTCTAACCCGAACCCTAACCCTAACCCTAACCCGAACCCTAACCCTAACCGTAACCCTAACCCTTCCCCGAACCTTAACCCTAACCCGAACCCGAACCCTAACTCTAACCCGAACCCTAACCCTAACCCTAACCCGAACCCTAACCCAAACACGAACCCTAACCCTAACCCTAACCTGAACCCTAACCCTAACCCTAACCCGACACCTATCCCGAACCCTAACGCGAAACCTAACCCTAACCCTAACCCTAACCCTAACACTAACCCTAACCCTAAACCGAACCCTAACCCGAACCCGAACCCTAACCCTAACCCGACCCTAACCCTAACCCAATCCCTAACCCTAACCCGAACCCTAACACTAACCCTAACCGGAAACCTAAACCTAACCCGAACCATAAACCTAACCCAAACCCTAACCCTAACCCGAACCCTAACCCGAACACTAACCCGAACCCTAACCCTAACCCGAACCCTAACCCTAACCCTAACCCGAACACGAACCTTAACCCTAACTCTAAACCTAACCCTAACCCGAACCCTAACCCGAACACTAACCCTAAACCGAACCCTAACCCTAACCCTAACCCCGAACCCGAACCCTACCCTAAACCTAACCATAACCCGAATCCTAACCCGAACACTAACCCTAACACGAACCCGAACCCTAAACCTAACCCGAACCCGAACCCTAACCCTAAACCTAACCCGAACCCTAACCCTAACCCTAACCCTAAAACGAACCCTAACCCTAAACCTAAACCGAACACTAACCCTAAGCCTAACATGAACTCTAACCCTAACCCTAACCCGAACCCTAACCCTAAACCTAACCCGACCCCTAACCCGAACCCTAACACATACCCTAACCCTAACCTTAACCCTAACCCTAACCCGAACCCTAACCCTAACCCTAACCCTAACCCGAACCCTAACCCTAACGCGAACCCTAACCCTAACCCTAACCCGAACCCGAACCCTAACACATACCCTAACCCTAACCTTAACCCTAAACCTAACCCGAACCCTAATCCTAACCCTAACCCGAACCCTAACCCTAAACCTAACCCGAACCCAAACCCTAAGCCTAACATGAACTCTAACCCTAACCCGAACCCTAACCCTAACACTAACCCTAACCCGAACCCTAACCCTAACCCTAAACCGACCCCTAACCCGAACCCTAACACATACCCTAATCCTAACCCTTACCCTAACCCGAACCCGAACCCTAACCCGAACCCTATCCCGAACCCTAAACCTAACCCTAACCCTAACCCTAACCCTAAACCAAACTTAAACCAAACACTAACCCGAACCCGAACCCTAACCCTAACCCTAACCCGAACCCTAACCCTAACCCGAACCCTAACACTAACCCGAACACTAACCCGAACCCGAACCCTAACCCTAACCCTAACCCGAACCCTAACCCTAACCCTAACCCTAACACTAACCCGAACCCTAACCCGAACCCGAACCCTAACACTAACCCGAACCCTAACCCGATCCCGAACCCTAACCCTAACACTAACCCTAAACCGAACCCGAACCCTAACCCTAACCCTAACCCTAACCCGAACCCTAACCCTAACCCGAACCCTAACACTAACCCGAACCCTAACCCTAACCCGAACCCGAACCCAAACCCTAACCTTAACCGGAACCCTAACCCTAACGCGAAACCTAACCCAAACCCAAACCCTAACCCTAACCCGAACACTAACCCGAACCCTAACCCGAACCCTAAACCTAAACCGAACCCTAACCCTAACCCTAACCCGAACCCAAACCCTAACCCGAACCCTAACACTAAACCTAACCCTAACACGAACCCTAACCCTAACCCTAACCCTAAACCGAACCTTAACCCTAACCCTACACCGAACATTAACCCTAACCATAAACCTAACCCTAAACCTAACCCTAACCCGAACCCTAACCCTAACCCTAACACTAACCCAAAACCTAACCCTAACCCTAACTCTAACCCGAAACCTAACCTGAACCCTAAACCTAACCCTAAACCGAACCCTAACCCTAACCCTAAACCTAACCCTAACCCTAACCCGAACACTAACCCTAACCCTAACCCTAACCCGAAACCTGACCCTAACCCTAACCCTAACCCTAACCCTAACCCGAAACTGAACCCTAACCCTAACCCTAACCGTAACCCGAACCCGAACCCTAACGCTAACCCGAACCCTAAACCTAACACTAACCCTAACCCTAACCCGAACCCTAACCCTAACCCGAACCCTAACCCTAACCCGAACCCAAACCCAAACTCTAACCCTAACCCGAACCCGAACCCTAACCCTAACCCGAACCCTAAACCTAACCCGAACCCTAACACTAACACTAACCCGAATCCGAACCCTAACCCTAACCCTAACCCTAACCCGAACCCGAACCCTAACCCGAACCCTACCCCTAACCCTAATCCGAACCCTAACCCTAACAATAAACCCTACCCTAACCCAAACCCGAACCCTACTCCTAACCCGAACCCTAACCCTAACCCGAACCCTAACCCTAACACTAACCCTAAACCGAACCCGAACCCTAACCCTACCCGAACCCGAACCCAACCCGAACCCTAACCCTAACAGTAACCCGAATCCTATCCCTAACCCGAACCTTAACCCGAACCCTAACCCTAACCATAACCCCGAACCCGAACCCTACCCCTAACCCTAACCCTAACCCGAACCCTAACCCGAACCCGAACCCTAACTCTAACCCGAACCCTAACCCTAACCCTAACCCTAACCTGAACCCTAACCCAAACACGAACCCTAACCCTAACCCTAACCTGAACCCTAACCCTAACCCTAACCCGACACCTATCCCGAACCCTAACGCGAAACCTAACCCTAACCCTAACCCTAACCCTAACACTAACCCTAACCCTAAACCGAACCCTAACCCGAACCCGAACCCTAACCCTAACCCGACCCTAACCCTAACCCAATCCCTAACCCTAACCCGAACCCTAACACTAACCCGAATCCTAACCCTAACCTGAACCTGAACCCTAACACTAACCCTAACCGGAAACCTAACCCTAACCCGAACCATAACCCTAACCCAAACCCTAACACTAACCCGAACCCTAACCCGAACTCTAACCCGAACCCTAACCCTAACCCGAACCCTAACCCTAACCCTAACCCGAACACGAACCTTAACCCTAACCCTAAACCTAACCCTAACCCGAACCCTAACCCGAACCCTAACCCTAAACCGAACCCTAACCCTAACCCTAACCCCGAACCCGAACCCTACCCTAAACCTGACCATAACCCGAATCCTAACCCGAACACTAACCCTAACACGAACCCGAACCCTATACCTAACCCGAACCCGAACCCTAACCCTAAACCTAACCCGAACCCTAACCCTAACCCTAACCCTAAACCGAACCCTAACCCTAAACCTAAACCGAACACTAACCCTAAGCCTAACATGAACTCTAACCCTAACCCTAACCCGAACCCTAACCCTAAACCTAACCCGACCCCTAACCCGAACCCTAACACATACCCTAACCCTAACCTTAACCCTAACCCTAACCCGAACCCTAACCCTAACCCTAACCCTAACCCGAACCCTAACCCTAACGCGAACCCTAACCCTAACCCTAACCCGAACCCGAACCCTAACACATACCCTAACCCTAACCTTAACCCTAAACCTAACCCGAACCCTAATCCT